>PVHY01014349.1:0-38699 GCA_004024945.1 Uropsilus gracilis
TGGCGTTCAAGACCTCTGGCCAGACACCCCCAGTTCAAACGCACTCAGTTTGGCCACGACCTGGCTGGCTGGGAAGGCTTCTTTCAGTTGCAAAATGCAGAACTGTGCCTTTTGTCCCAGGCCCCGTTGCCTTAGTGACCCACAGCTGCCTGAGGGGATGGTCAGGGAGATGATCTCACCTGACTTCCGCGGAGCTCTGGCTCAGCTTCTGGTGAGGTGCGATGGATGCGAGGGACTTATGTTTCCCTGTCGCCGGTGAAACTCAGCTGCCGTGTGCCTCAGCCCACGTAAGCTAGGCCCTGAAGTCGACTCTTTTTCTTTATCCATTCCCTAATAACCCTGTCCTTTTTTTTTTCTTTTTCATTTTTTAAAAATTTAATTTAATTTTTTGAAAATTTGCATATATATGTATATTTATATTACATTATTGCAGTGTTGTGTACCCCGGGGCTTTCCCACTTCACTAACACCTGTTAACCATCCTGATCTTTTGTGCTCTTCACCTCCCCCAATTTCCCCCCGCCTCCTCTCTCACTCCATTGTTCAATCCCATTAGTTGTTTTTATTTTTTCTTGTTTGTTTGTTTTTCCCTATATCCATCATATAAGTGAGACCATCTTGTATTTCTCTTTTTCTTTTTGACTTATTTCTGCTAATATGAGTCTTTCTAATTCCGTCCATGTCGCTGCAAATGACATGTGTTTGTCCTCCTTGACTGATGCATAGTATTCCATTGTGTATATGTACCACATTTTTTTTTAGCCAATCATCTGTTTGTTCTGGGGCATTTGGTTTGTTTCCAAATCTTGGCAATTGTAAACAGAGCTGCAATGAACATGCGCGTACATGTGTCCTTTTGAATTAATGTTTTCATGTCCTCTGTGTAGATTCCCAGTAGTGGGATTGCTGGGTCAAATGGTAAGTCCACTTTCAATTGTTTGAGGATCCTCCACACACTCTTCCATAGTGGCTGGACCAGTTTGCACTCTCACCAGAAGTGTAAGAGAGTTCCTTTTTCTCCACATTCATGCCAACATTTGTTGTAGTTCTAGCATTCTTAGCCAGAGCAATCAGACAAGAAAAAAATAAAAAAAAAACATCCAAATCAGAGAGGAAGAAGTAAACTTGCCTCTGTAGATGACATGATCTTCTGTAGATACATAATCCTAAAGACTCCGCCAAAAGTTGCTCCAAATAATCAATGATTTCAGTAAAGTTACAGAATATCAAATTAGCTTATTATTAAAAAATCATCAATTTATGGGTTTATAAAGACCTAGAAGCCCCATGATCTCCCAGTTGGAAAAATAGAAAAACTGTTGGTATAATCCAATTTGAGTCAGAAGGCACAATCAGGGGACCAACTGAGTAAGTCCTAGCCTTAGTCTGAAAGCTGGAGAAGGAGGAGAATTGGTACAGAAGAAGTAAGATGTCTCAGCTCAGAGGTCAGTTCAACTTTCTTCAGTCTTTCTGTTGCACTCACACCTTCAAATGATTGGATGATGCCCACCTGCATTGCTGAAGGTGATCTTTACTTAGTCTACTGATTCTTAGTCTTCCGATTATCTTTTCTGGAGACACGCTCATAAATACACCCACCAATAATGTTTCACCAGCTGGCTGGGGATGACATATAGAATGAACCATTTCAAATAATGATACCTAAAATTTATTGAATGCTTGCTGAGTGCCTGACACCATTCTACATTGTCTCATTTTATCTACTGAACAAGCGTAGGAAGTAAATCTTACTATCATGGCTATTTTATAAATGAGGAAAAGGGAGGTACAGAGAAGTTAAGCTAATGCATTTGAGGACATGTGGTTGAAAAACGGAGGTAGAGTGACTTCAGGAGTCAGATCCTAATTTGACAACACACTACCACATGTCAAGAAATTCAGGGTAACTTGTTTCAGGTTAGGTCTTGAACCAATGCAATCCAAACTAGTCCTCTGATGATAAAATGCAAGTTCTTTCCTTGACATCCTAGTGCAATGCATATTGGAGTGGATTTAGAGATGAATTTTTAAAGCAATTGGAACCCTGGAATGATTTTGAATGGAAAATAATGTTCTTTTCTATATCAGACCACTTTCAAAATTGGGATGGGTCCTTCATTGTATTTACATTGGCCACAAGGCAAAAACATATCTCCATAAATACCCCCCACGATGCCACACCTTAGTGTGGTTTATATCATGTGTGGTGACGCACAGAAGTGAGTTTCATTTCTGTTTTTAGGGAGACAATTTCCTGTTTGTCCTAGCCCTGAACTCCTTGTAGCAGGACACACAATTGGCCAACCTTCAGAACTTGACTTTGCAGCTTTTTCAACTTCCAACACTCCTACCTACATATTCTGGTAACAGTTCTCCTCTTTGTTTACTGATCTTCCATTCACATTCTAAAACACATGTGTGTTGACGCTATTGATCGGTGAATCTACTTACTCTGACCAGAGGGCGGTGCCTCTGGGTTTCAGTGATGGTCCATGAGGTAGGAGTGCTGCCCTAAAAGGTCAGTCAACTTCTGGATTTTATGTCTGACACTGACAGAAAGTTGATTACTGTTTACTAGAATTAGATGATATAAAGCTGAAATGGGCTGGGACCATACAAACTCCTGCCAACACACCCTCTAAAGTCACATGGAGGAAGCGCACCTTTTCCAGAGCTCTAGGGATCAGCTCAGTATTCCAAGAAAAGCATAGCTGAGACATAAACAGAGAGCACAGCACTGGGCCTCTGCATCCTGTCACACCTGAAACCACTTCCAATTCAGGAACTCCTGCTTTCCAAAGTCAATAAATATTCATTTCACTAATGACTTGACTTGAGTTTCTATTGCTTACAACCAGACAATTCTGGCTAAGATTTGCTTCATTATCCAGAGATTTCTTTATTCACTGCTTGTTCTTCTGGCTTTTCTCAGAGCTTTCATAAATGGTAATGAGATGAGAGTGCCTCTGAAGATCTGTCTACAAGATAGCAGTTGCAGAGTTATTTATTATAGTAAAAACTTTGCAAACTCAGGTGGCTTTATAAGGGATTGTTCCCTGTACAATTACCTAGAGCTACTTGGTCTGATGTGTTTGTGGACTAAAAAGTGACATTGAATGACACCAGTGATCTGAATATCCCATATGCAGAGATTGAGCTCTACCAAGTTTCTTCTGGGGGTGGAGTCCCACATAAATTCAAGCACAGGCTTTTCCAGCTCTGGCTTCTACCTTGAGGCATTTCACCACTGCCCTGGATTCTTTGGGGAAATCCTGCTACTCTACATAAAGCTCTTCTTTGAGGATTGGTTGCCCTAAGTTTTGGGCATCAGAGTAGCATCAGGTCTGGAGTGGGGAAGCAAGCAGGAAAGAGAATCTCCCTATAGTGAGCTGTGGTATTTATGCCTGTTCTTCTTTCTCTATTCAACAAGTTCCCCCATTTCTTTCCTTCTGCTTATAGCTCCTGTGGTTCAGGCCACATGAGGCAGCAGGCCTGGCTAGCAGAGCACCTCTCCTGGTAGCAGAGTGGTGAGGAAGTGACATGGACCCAACTATTAGTCAGGGTCCCTTTCTGGGCGTGATTGCTGGGAGCCAGGGAGAAAGATACTCTTAGCTTTTCATTGTGGTTCTACACAGAGCTTCATGGGCTCATCCTATAAGAAGAAAATCCAGGAGTTGTTTTTTTTGTTTTTTTTTTAGACTAGGTCTCGCTATTTTTGCCTGTGGAACTGCAGGCTCTCGTTGCCCGGGGTACCACAGACTCAAGAAATCCCCTGCCTCAGCTTCCCAGGTAGCTGGGATTATAGGTGCGCGCCACCACGCCCAGCTATTTTTTGGAACTAGGTCTCGTTACGGGCCCCAGGCGGGACTCAAACAGCAATCCCTAGCCCCAGCCGCTTCATAGGCTGAAGCTTACAAGCATGAGCCACCGTGCCTGGCCAAAATCCAGGAGTTGTTGCATGACCTGTTTTATTGTATACAGGGAGGCCTGGAGAAATCTGGTTTGCAGACAATTGGAAGGGAAGAGAAGTGCAGAGACGAGGAGGAAGAGAGAGAAGGAGCAGATAAAAGAGATAGAATCTTGCTACTTCCAGCTATTTCTTGGTTCTAGAGCTTTCCCGAGCTTCTGCTGTATCTCTCTGCTATATCTGTACTAAGCCCTGACCTTGGGTTTCAGGAACCAAGTTGGTATCCACACAACAGACTCCCATGCTTTGCCATAGATCACTTTCTGACAACCAAAACACCCCTAGCTAACATAGACACTGTTCTTTCTTTTTCAGATACACATGCACAAGACTTTTCCCTTCTCCCTTAGAAGTAAAAACAAATTCCCTTAAGCAAGCCAAAATGCAAACCCACCCCTGAGCCACCAATCAGACCCAGTTAGATGAGATTCCTTTCAATACTGCCTAGAACTCACGGCTCATCCATAACATCTAAACATAGGAAATAATAGTTATTAATGCTGACAACCGACAACTCAAGGCTGTCAGGAAATTTTAAAAGCCAATGGCTATTGATATAGAAGCATATTTTACCATTTTTGTATTTGCCTATCAATCAACCTTTCCTTTATTTATGGCAAAGAAGTAATATGAACTGTTTATTGACTGGGGCAAGAGTCTGGGCATGCCGGGCTGGGCATGGTGGTGCATGCCTGTAAGCAGCAGCCTGGGAAGTCACAGTGGGAACTGGGGATTGTGGTATGAGTCCCACTCAAGGCAACGTAACCTGACCGAGTTTCAAAAAAATAGCTGGGTGTGGTGGCATGCACCTGTAATCCCAGCTACCTGGGAAGCTGAGGCTGGGGATTGCTTGAGTTCGTCCTACCACCGGCAATGTGAGCCTGCGGTTCCACGGGCAAAAATAGTAAGACCTAGTCTCAAAAAAAAAAAAGTGTCTGGGCAGGGTCCCTCTTTCAGCTCCATGCAATCAGCATCTCTGGGTTGACTGCCCCCTTATTGGCTTTTGTATCCATCAACCAAGTTGGAGGAGGCCAGGTAGCCACTGCTGCTCCCCCACTCCCTGCTTTCATAGGTGGATCATGAGTGGACACTCAGTGAAATATGAGTGGACATCACCTTGGACAGGTGAGCCCTGTGGCAGCTGAGCCCTGTGGCTTCTCCAGGCACAAGGATAATGAAGGCAGCCCTGGAGGGAGGGGACAGTACTTGATGAGAGGCTCAGTGGACCAACCTGCCCTGGCTATGGAGAGCAAAGGTGGGTGGTCACATCTAGAACAAAGGATTCTCTCAGGCAGCTGCTTGTTCCCTCACTGGGGCCTATTTTCCCAGTCAAAGGAGGCAGGGATTGGGAGATAAACATCCTGGAGCCGCTCCCAGGGGCTAGGGGTGTTACCTACCCACCAAATCCCACCCAGAGACATTTGTCTTGGGGTCATTTGTCTGGGTAACTCATGACCCTCATGACCTCCAAATTCTTTTTTTTCTGGAGACTAGGTGTTGCCCAGGGTACCACAGATTCAAGTAGTTGCCTGGGGTACCGTGGACTCAAGCGATCCCCAGCCTTAGCCTCCCAGGTACCTGGGATTACAGGCAACCGCCACAGTGCCCAACTGATTTTTCGAGACAGCTCTCCCTATATTGCCCAGGGTAGTCTCGAACTCTCAAACTCAAGCGATCCCGGGTCTCTTGCCTCCCAGTGCTTGGACAACAGGCATGCAACACCACGCCGAGCTGTGACCTCCAAATCCCAACCCAAGGCATTGACTCTCCAGTTCCTGATTCTGCAGCCCCGGGATTCATGAGAGCTGGAGCTTGCCCACGAGGCCCTTCTGGTCTTGGCCAGACTCTACCTGCTCTGATCTCTGGTTTGTGTGAGGCCTCAGATACAGGACCTTGAGAGCAGTTACTCCGCACCTCAGCCTGTGTGTTATTAAAAGAAACCTATTGACAGCCTTCCCGGGGTGCGTGTGAGAGAAGCAGATGAGAAATAGCCAGTGCAGGCCAAGAGTGACCTCGGTCACTGTTCCTCGGTGGGAATCCTCTTTCTAGTTCTCTTTTCATAGAGGAGCGGGCAGTGTCCAGGCGGACTCCACCACGATGAGCAGGGCTGAGCTCCTGCCTCCATCTTCCAGCCTGCTCCTCGCTCGCTAACAGACTTGCGGTTCCCTCTGCTGTAGAAACTAGAGGGCAAGAAACCTTCCCCTCCTCCCTTCCAGGCTCTTTACTGCTCTCGTAATTGAGCTGACATAAGATAGATTAACAGGAGGGAAAGAAATTAATTTTGTGTGTGTGGAAACCCCAAGCCGTGAGTCTCAAAGCAGTGGCCAAAGCAGGCAGTTATTATACCTTTTAGACAAAAGGTTATTATACCTTTTAGACAAAAGGAATAAAAATCTGAAGATTTAACGAGCGAGTAATGCGATCTTGGGGTAGAAAACCAGTGAAGTAACAAGATGTGTTTATACAACTTTCTTTACCTAAATTCTCTCTCTGGTCAGAGATGTTTCTACCTCTGTAGAGATGTCTCTATAGAAAGGGTACCTTTCCCAAGGAAGATTTATTTCCTGCTTTTAGGGAGACAAAGGAGGGTCAGAGTGTCCTTCTTGCACCAGCTGTTTCTTAAGTAACTCTAATTCAAAATAATCAATATGCCTAAGTGCTGTGTTTTACTCTTCTGCGAGACCAGTCCTCCTCTCCCGTGGCTGTTCTCTCCCAGCAAGCCTCCAGCCTCAGATGGGCACATCACAGATCATGGTCTAGGACCTGAGTAGGGACTTGGTGCCTCCAGGGAGCCCACAATCCCTTATAAGTGCCTCCCCACCCCAATGCCGGAAGGCCCAGGGCATGATCTCACCCTGTACATTCCAGAAAGGGTAGCCAAGGGAGGGAGCACTCCTGTTCTGCTTCCTCCACCCCTCCTCATGTCCCCTTCATCCCCAAGCTCAATCTAAGGGGCTCTTCTTCCTTCCTATACAAGACACTCAGGCTTTGAATCCTCAGGAAAGTCAACTATTATTGATGATTTTCCTTCTTCTCTCTATAATGTCACCTGTCTTAGAGTTCTCCAGAGAAAGAGAAACACCAAATAGTGTGTGTGTGTGTGTGTGTGTGTGTGACAGAGAGAGGATTTATTTTTAAGTTTGACTCACATGATTGTGGGGCCTGGCAAGTCTGAAATCTGCTTCTGGTGACCCAGGGAGGATCTGACATAGCAAGTCAAGTATGAAGACAATCTGGCAGTAAAATTCCCTCTTCCTTGGGGGACCTCAGCTCCCCCCCATGGCCTTCCATTAGTTGGATGAGATCCACCCACATCATGGAAGGCTCAAGGTCTTTGAGCCTTCTTTGCTCAAGGTCTACTGTATCAAATATCAAGTTCATCTTAAAAATACCTTTACAGGGCCATCTAGACTGGTCTTAGTTCAAACATAGCAAAATTCCCTCTTCCTTGGGGGACCTCAGCTCCCCCCCATGGCCTTCCATTAGTTGGATGAGATCCACCCACATCATGGAAGGCAATCTTTGCTCAAGGTCTACTGTATCAAATATCAAATTCATCTTAAAAATACCTTTACAGGGCCATCTAGACTGGTCTTAGTTCAAACATGGAGGTAACTTGGCCTAACCAATTGGGCCATCACACCATCAGTCATAACCGTGATGAACAGTTACTATGTGTTAGCTGTCATAATTTTATTAAGTTCACTACATTCAGTATCATACTTAATCCTCTCAACTATTTCATGAGATGGACTCTATTCTATAGAAAAGGGACATGAAGTTACATAGTGAATGGCAGAACCCTGATACACACTCAAGTTTTATTCAATTCTTTATACTCTACGATCTCCCAACACTATCTCTCCCTAGCCTCTATTCTTGTAATGATTGAACTCACTCAAAGTTTTCTGATTAAGCAAAGAAAAACTTGCCATTATCTCTTTCCTCTTTTTCCCAGGGAAATATCTTTGAAAAAGTTGCCTCTCCAGTTCTTATCCTTCCTCAACTCACAGATCCTGGCTCAGCCTGTATCAGAATGAGGAAACAAAGTTGACCAAGGTCACAAATGATGACTGTATTACAAAAGCCAGATGGGACCCTTTCATCTGTGTGTTCATTATAATACAGTAGCAATTGTTCATTGTTTTTAAAAAATGAAAAAAGCTCTCAGGTCAAGATGGTGCTGGTGTAAATAAGCATTTGTGACATGCAATCTGCTGAATACACATAGGAGTTAGAGATGAAACTTTCAAAACGGAAAGGGAAAAAGGCATAACTGAGTTCGTAAACAAGAGATCATCTCTTTGGAAACAGAAGAGAAAGAAAGCAGTGGGCAAGATTGAGGCCTGGGCCTGCCATCTCCTGAGCAGAAGCAGGTGGAAATGGGGGTGCTGACTCCTGAGTATGACTTAGTTTGCCTGCCAGGAAATAGGGACTAGACATGTTTCCAGATGAGATGAGGACCATGACCAAACTTAAGGCTGGTGGTTTCTCCACTGAGGACAAGCAATTGATAAAAGTCTCTTAACCATGCTCAAAGCCAGATTCTATGAAGCTGAGTATCTAGATGGTTGAAATAGGAACCAGGACCTGTACCAACAGTGAGGGAACAGCAGGAATGCAGAAAACATCATCAGTGGAGTGGGGCAATGAATAGACATTTTCCAAAGAAGACATACAAATGGCCACAGACATGAAAAGATGGTCACAGTTGCTTAATTTTAGGGGAACACACATGAACACCACAGTGGAATATCCCCTCATACCTTTTAGAATAATCAAAAAGATAAGAAACAACAAGTATTGGACAGGATGTGTAAAAAAATTTTTTTCCCCTTTGTATGAAAGGGGAATGCAAATTGGTACAACACTATGGAAAACTGAAAATTCTTTCTCCTCCTCCCAAAAGATTAGAAATACTATATGATCCAGTTATTCCACTTCTGGGTATTTAACCATCCCCACACCCCCCACTAATTTGAAGAGATACATACAGCCTTATATGTTCATAGCAGTACTATTCACAAGACCTAATATTTGGAAACAATCTAAGTGCCCATTGACAGATGAGCTACAAAAAAGAAGAAATTCTATAATTTGCAACAACATGAATGGACCTAGGGGGTCTTACGCTTAGTAAAATGAATTATATGGATAGAGACCAATACTATATGATTTCACTCATATGTGGCACATAAACAAATTTGTAAATAAGCTGAATAAACAAATATAAACAAAATAAATAAAAATAAACTTTTAGATTATAAGATCAAGTTAATGCTACCAGAAGGGAGGGGAACATGGACAAATCAGATAAAAGAAATCAACTTTATGGTGAAGAATGGAGATTTTCAGTGGCGAATTTAGTGTAGTGTATACACATGTTGATTTATAATGCTGTGCACCTGAAACCTGTGTATTGTTATAAATGCATTTTGTATCAGTAAAAAAAATTAAAAAAGAAACAGGAAAAATACTTTGGATATCTATTTATTTATTTTTTAGAGACTAGGTCTCACTATGTTGCGCAGGGTAGTTCCTAAATTGTGGACTCAAGTGATACCTAACCTCAGCCTCAAAGGTAGCTGGGATTACTGGCACGGTTCACCACACCCGGCTATTTTTTGGAGAATAGATCTCGCTATGTTGCCTGGGGTAGTCTCAAACCTGTGGACTCAAGCCATCCCTAGCCTTAGCCTCCCAGTGCTAAGATTATAGGCATGTGCCACCATGGTGGCTTTGTATTTAAATTTAAATAATAGCTCATCAATTTTAAAATCTACTAAAACACACTGTCCATTAAATAGGCACTCTATTATTTTCATGAATAGGTAGAACATGTAAAGTCAATTATATATCACAATATTTCAAAGAACTAAATAGTAAGGTCCATGTTCTCTGTCTACTATGTCATTAAATTGAATGCCATTTTTTTTTTTTTTGAGACTAAGTCTTGCTATTTTTGCCTGTGGAACCGCAGACTCACGTTGCCCGGGGTACCACGGACTCAAGCAATCCCCAGCCTCAGCTTCCCAGGTAGCTGGGATTACAGGCACTTGCTAGTACACTCAGCTATTTTTCTGGAACTAGGTCTTGCTTCCTAGTCCCGGTTGGAGCAGAACTCCAACCGCGATCCCTGGTCCCCGACGCGGCTTCCTAGGCTGCCGCTTACAGGCCTGAATGCCAAATTTTGAAAATTTGGGAAACTGAAAAATGCACTCTGAACAAGAGATGGGATAGAAGGGCAGCCATCATGGAACAAACATATTTTAAAATAAAAAACATTAGAAGTATTACATGTCAAAACTTACATATGTAACTGAAGTCAAACCCAAAGTTCTAACAGTCACTCAGCTCCCTTCTCTGCAAGCTGCTAATGTTTCCATTGTCTTCTGGATTATTCCATAGACTATCCAAAATATATAGACAGGATTAGGAAGGTAAGACTAATGGGCATGGTACATTACAATTGGTATTAAAAATTCATAAAAGCATACACATTTCAATTAATGATGCATGTTGAAGATTTCCCTTTTTCTGAAAAATGACTCATTTATCAGTTGTGGAAAATTAGGAGAATTTCAATGAAATTGATATTGAAACCAAGACAAGAATAGCCACTCCCAACCAATTAGCTATTAAATGTTTTACCAGGACTTCTAGTGAAAGGAATGAACATGAAAAGAAATAAGCAGTATAGTCATTGGAAAGGAAGAGAAAGAAGTCTTTCTACTGGCCGGTAGTATAATTATCTGCATAAAAAAACCCAAGGGGAAAAAAAAAAGAAAATCCTCTATAAATTATGAGAATGAACACACGAGTAGCTAGATGCAAAGTCAACATTCTAAAAGTGGTTGTTTTTGTATGCACCCATAAGCAATTCTGCTTTTATAAACACCAATTATGAATTTCAAATTTTAATTGGAAAAACGCACCCAGAGCACGATGGGTCACATCCTCAGGGTCATCAAGCAAAACTCTGGAATACAACGCCTCCAGGCTCTAGTTGGAAAAATGCCCCAAAAGGTGTCTCATCCTGTTGATTTTGCACTAGTGGCTAAGCAACCGATGGAGGAGATGCAGGGCTGGTGATTAACTGCATTACACACGGCTGAGGCAAGAAAGAACAGTTCTCTCAATGGGTGGGGATCTTCAGCAGAGAAAGCATATTTTATCTACCACACATCTGTCTCCCCATCTCATTAAAGGTAAAGGTAAAGCTGACTAATCCCGGCAGCTTCTGTGCTCAGCGCTGTGCCCTGAAAGAGACCCAAGAAACCAGCAGTGAGTGAGTGATCCTGACCAGCCAGGAGCAGCCTTTACTCTTCCCAAGACCAGACAGAGCCCCACAGTCTGTGTGGAAACCCTTAGCAGGTGATATCAAGTGACTGGGAAGGTGCCTGTCACTTTAACCAGAAGTCTTGACCAGAGTCAACACTCTGAAATTCAAAAGTCCAGTTAGTTGAAGAAAAGCCTCTTTCTTCGTGTATGCAGCACCTGCGACTTGGCCTTCAACTAAGGCCATGTTTCTTTGGCCCTAATTCAATTTCTAGTCAATAAGATTTAATGTGTTTATTCTCAATGCTGGTTCCCCCAAACCAATATAATGTGATTGCCTTTCTTTTTTTTTCCTTTCTTCATTAATTTATTTTTTTATATTTTGTGAGTACAATTTTTTTACATTGTTATCTACCCTAGGGTTCTCCCACCACCTTACCACCCATGAACCATTGTCTTAATATTTGTGCCCCTTCTACCCCCTAAACACGCCCCTTGCCATGTTCTGTGCTTCAATTCTGCTGAAAGTTAATTTTAAACTTTTCTTGTCTGTTTGTTTTCCCTTTATCCCTCATATTAGTGGGACCATCTAATATTTCTCTTTTTCTTTCTCGCTTATTTCTGCCAGCATGATTCCTTTCAGCTCCATCCATGTTGCTGCAAATGACATAAGTTTGTCTTTTTTGATTGATAAATACTATTCCATTTTATACCTATACCACAGCTTTCTGTACCATTCGTCTATTTTGGGGCATTTGGGTTGTTTCAATATCCTGGCTATTGTAAATAATGCTGCAATAAATATTTAGGTATGGGTGTCTTTATGACTTCCTTTCTTAATAAAGGAGGTAGATGTGAGTTTATCTCCTACCTCCCTGTCAATCGATTCACAAACAAGTTGATTCTCAGAGACCGGAAATCATTTCTGGGACACAACTTTTGCTAGAAACTGCCCTGCTTACTTCCTGCACAGTCTCTCCCCACATGCCAGGTAGGTTGGTGGATCCACTCCCTGCCTCATAAAAACACGAAGATCATTTTCCTCTCAAGACTTTTGTGCCCTACCTAGATTGCCCTTCTTGTTTCTTCCGTCCATCTCCAAATCCTCCAGAACCTACTGTCTGTGCAACCTCTTCTATCCAGCCTCCCCCATTCTTCTGTCTCCAAATCTATGATTTACTGCTTTTCTAGTGTTTTACAGCTGTTCCACACTCAGAACCACACAGGTAGTCATCTAATAATGGCACATCATGTGGTTTGAATCCACCCTGTTTCCTAACTAATATTTGATTCTAGAAGGTAAGGACCATTACTTATCCAGCCTCTAGTCTCCATATCAGCATCAGGCAACATAAGGAATATTGCTTGAAGAAAATTTCTCATACTGATTTGATCATAAGTATCAATTTGGGAACTGTTTTTAGAAACAGAGTCCTTGGCTTGTCTCCTAGAGATTCTGAGTAAATAGGTTTGGGATAAGATGCATGGATACATACTTTTAAAAACACCCTGATAGGGGTTTTTGTTGAGGTAAATTTGGAAAACACAAAGTGAGCATTTTACTAACCCCCAAATCAGACCTTATATCTGACAAGTTCAAGTCCTTTTATAAGCACAAAGCTCAGGCTATTTTAAATGCACATAAGTCTGGAAATTCCAGGGTGTGAGTTTCTTCTGCCCTTGATGCTATGATCATACATTGAAGTTTATGCAGTGTGGCAGTTGAGGGCTTGTGAAGGTGTGAATCCTGCCTCCAATACTCACTGTGAGACTTTGGACAAGAACTCTGAGTTTCTGTTTCATCATCTGTTAAATGCAAATAATAATAAGAGCCAGTTATTAGTAAACTGAGAATGAAACATGATCTAGTATGTAAAGCTCCATGCTGCGGGGAGAATGTGCATTTGCAACAAGCAGTAGGTAGTGAATGTTAAATTTTTGAAGCTGGAAAATATACTAGGTTGCAAGAGATTGGTGAAATTCTTGCTGGGACACATTTGCCATTCCTTTTGAGAAGGGGAAGCTCTTAGACTTAATGTTAGTAATTATGTACCACAAGGCAGGGCAGGAAGCCCCCCCATACCCCTAAAATGCACACAAAGCTAAGTGTACTATTGATTATACAATAATAGCATATGCAGTACCGTGCGTGATAATAATAATATACTCCCAGCGCGGTATCCTTGCTGTGTTAGAGGCACTTCCTTCCTCAATCCATTTTTCTGCAGCATCACAATGGGAAATTACTGCTTATTGGGGGGAGCTGTGTGTCCTCTGTCCTGATCTCACAAAAGGTCAGGAAGGCAGTCACAGTAGGAGGCAGAGCTTTGTTTTTTTCTGCCCTTAAGGTCAGAGGAAACACTAGGATCAAGATGCTATTTGGACCAGAATGTTGCGGACAGCATGTAGGGTATTTAAGACAGGAAAACCCCAGGTTTGGGGATGCTCTGGTTGTGTCTCCTATAAGGGGGGGGGGGCAAATCCCTGAGATTACAACGTTGTGAAATTTATACATAAATAATAAAATAAAATTAAAAAAACAAGAATGTGGGACAAGACCACCGCTCAGTGATCTTGCTTGCTCAGTAAGCAGTAGGGCAATCAGTCAATGGATTGATGGTTCGATGGCTCACTCCATCAACAGGATATCCCCTGCAGACAAGAGATGGTTACCAACCACTTGGGGTCAGAAAGGGGGCAGAGTTTTACTTTAAGCAGCGGAAACTTTCTTCCATTCTTAGGAGCCAAAGGCATTTGGACCTAGACTGTGGTGGGAGGAATGCCTGGGAAAGGGAGGTTCATGGTCATGGGGTCACTTTGAGACCTGGATTGCCTTAGTCTTTCTAGTGTTCTGTCATGGAGGGCGGACAATGAGCCCATGCAGTAGTCAAAAATTGTTGCCTAATCCTCAACAACACATCGCGGGAAGAATTTGGTGATGGGAAGAGTTTAACAGAGTTTTTCTCTCCTGGTCTAAGGGTCTCAGTAGCAACCACCAACTAAGAAGATGGCGGGGGAACCAGAGATGGTACTGGAAGAGGTGGTACTGGGCTGAATCATCAGTGAATTCATGTCTCTGAGCCAAATGCTTGTAGTTGGCTGTGCAAGACACTGTTGACCTTACAGTTTCTCTCATGAGTCTCAACATTAACACTGCCTGGCACCTCACAAGGATGATTTAGTGTCCAGAAATTCTGACTCCCCACCCCTTGGGGTTCACTGTGGTCTGGATCTCTTTCCCCTCATCATGCAGCATCATCTCCTTGGTTCAGCTTCCCTGTGGCTACATCTTTCATGCATACATCCAGACATACACTCAGAAACAGTAAGGTTCTTATGGGTCTAGCTTGCCAGGTCTAGCTTGCCAAAGCTAGACCACCATCCAGGTGGCCTGTGTGAGGGAGTAATATTGAGGCACAACCCAGTTCCAGGCTAGAAGGTGAGGGAAGTCCCCCCTGCTATTTGCTCAGCTTCAGAAGTCCATGGGAAGCAGTGCACTTGAGGCCCCGCTGACATCTCGACCTGGGAATGCAGGTTACCGGAGATTCTAAAGGCAAGGGGCCACTGAGGAAGGGGGATGTGCCAACAGGCAGAATACTTGCGACCTCTGGCTCTTAGTGGGTGGGAGCCCTGCCCTTGTCTCTCATGGGTGCTGCGGGGCTGAGGTATAGGTAGATGTAGGTATTGTAGGACCCTCAGACCATCTGAGCTCTTCCAGAGCAAAACTGCAACTACAAGCATCTTAGAATCTTACCGAGGGAGAGGCAGTGGTAGCTGACAGCAGATCCACAGTGGTAGGTTTGTTGACTGCCACCGCTTATGGATCACACATGTTACCTGGCAAAGAGTTCCGGGATGGAGTGGAGGCTGGCGAGGTCAGGAACACGACCCTTGATCTCAGCTATTCTTACCCCTAAAGCAGGCTCCCTGCTCTTGACCTTGGGTCCTGCCACCAGGCCTCTCACATGCCCCTGCCAAGGTGTGATGGGCAACTTGCTGGCTGCTGCTCTCCAAGCCAGGGCTGGCTGGGTTCCAGGTGCTTCCTGACCACAAGCTACCCGGCTGTATCCATCTCCCTGGGAGCTAGAGGGCACAGAGCAGTGCTGCGCTATCTTTCATCTGTCTAAGAATTTTCCCGGACTCTTGTTAAATGTAGGCTCCCATTCAGTAAGTCTGAGTGAACTCCCGTATTCCACATTTCTAGGTTATGCTTATGCTGTTGGTCTATGACTGCACTTTGAGAAGGAAGATGCCTGGAAGGTTCAGCTATTGCTATAGGGTCAAGACTTGGAATCTCCAGGAACAGAGGCCCAATAGCATCCTCATTATGATGGCCAGTTGACTTTCTGCTGGGGCCACTCAGCCCCCACCAGCAGACACAGCTGAACCCCAAGATTGTGTACCCACCCCCTTCAGAACTATCTAAGATCAGTGCTCAGCCAGGCTCTTTGCATTTGTTAATTTGTCAAGCTGACATTGAACCTGACCTTGACTTTGGCCATGGAGTATTAACACACAGAGTCAAGACAAGTGTGTGGGACATCCCGCTCTTGTCATGGCGGAGTCCCCTCTTCATCCTCCCAGCCTCCAGGGCTGACCAGCCTCTGCTTCACCTGCCCGGTCCCCTGTGGTAGTGCCAGTGTGTGGAAGTCCCCCACTCTTTCAGTGTTCAGTGCCAACATCGCTTTTTCTGGAACCTATTTAAAAAGAGTAGCTCTGGCTCTTCTATCGCCATCCAGGAACTACTGTGACCTGGGACACATAAGCATATTTTTCACAGTGTGATTGTGATTAATCATCTAAGAAACGGTCACTTCTGTGACCCTACTTGAGGCAGGGACAGTTATGCAAAGTCTGATGCCGGATGGATATTTGTTGACTAGATTATACTCTTAGTCCAGGCTTCCTCCTCCTCCTCCTCAGGAAGCATTTTCCCCACCTTGTTGGAGACATTTTTAGATTAAACAGCTCCAGTTGCTCCCTGTCTAGGGGAGTGGGAGTAACTGATTCTCAAGGTCAACTGTGCATTAGAATGATGTGGGAGACTTTAAAACACTGATTCTCAGAGATTCTGTCTTTGGTTTGGACTGTGGTCTGGGCATGAGGACTTTTAAAACCTCTCTGATGATTCCCAGGGAGTTATGAATGCTCGGGAATCAGGAATGTCATTAATATCCAGCACTTCATCCTCAAATTAGCATCAGAGTTACTCTAATTTCTGGTCATGGTCCCGGAGGGCTGGTGAGCTGGCTTTTGCCTTGGACTTGAAACTTCAGCTTGTTTGGATGAAAAGAGCTTTCAGGATTACACTGGCAAGGAGCCTGGCTTAGGATAGACCTGGGTTCAAATCCAGATGCATTTTTAACTAGACATTTGACTTGAATCAATTTTCTTGATCTCTCTGAGTCTAGGTTTCCTAACCATAAAGTGGGGTAATGATGTATTAGTCAGTTGCTACAGGGCAATCACCTCTTAGCAAACATCTACTCTTTGCCTCAATTCTGTGGAGGACTGGGCAGTTCTGGGGTGGACTGGCATGACTGGGGCTAGATGGCCTAGGGTGGTCTTCATTCGATGCCTGGTAACTGATCTGAGGTCAGCTTGGATGAGGGGGGCAGTTTGGCTGGTATCTGAACTTCCTACCAGCCACAGGCCAGCCCAAGCTGTTTCATGTGGTACTGATGATCACATCATTAGTGGTACAAGGGACTGAGTCTCACGCATGTGTTTTGCCTCTGTCTGTTAATATTCCATGGCCAAAATAGTCAAGGTCAAGTCAAAGTCAGCTTGGCAGATGAACTAATGTAACTCAGCAGTCCTTAGGTATGTATGATTCAAAAGTAAAACAAAACGCAACCTCACTCGAATGGACCTGGACCTGGTTTTCTTAGTACCTATATGCCTGCTGATTAAGGTAATAATGGTCACAATATACATGGAACCCGGGACTTAAGTTGCCAACAATGGTTTCTCTAACTCTAAAGCCATACTTTTTGTGTAGAAGTTTCCCTGCAGATTTAGGTCATTCATTCATCAACATGAAAATTGTTGTACAAAGAGATGGCCTTTCCTCCAGGAGCCTTATCATCCTTAGGGAGAGGTGTGCAGGTGAACGGGACCCAGAAGTCAGCTGGAACTTCTCGCTCATCACTGCCAGCATTTTCTTGCATTTTCCTGTGTCATCCTACATGCAAAAACCTTCCCCTGCAGAGCTGTGCTGCGACAAATGTGTTTGTGAGCAATGGAGATTTTGCTGGAAGCTTCAGAGGTGAGACAAAGCACACTTCTCGGGATTCATCCCAGCCACCACCTTCAGCAACCGTCTGCATGTTTCTGCTTCCCAACAGTTCCTCCTGCCCTGGTCATTCACAGGAGTATTTATTTTCTCCCTGACTTCCTTGAGAGCTCCCAGCCTCATCAGCCTCCTTCGCCTTTTCCAAGATTCTCCTCTAGAAATGCTTTGCCTCTCAGCCTTGCAAAGAAATGCAGCTCTCTTGGTTCCCCTATAGTAAAATATTTCTTCTTCTCTTTGCAAAATTAAACCTATCCACTTTAGGGCAGGCTAGGAACTATCTTAGGCTACTCCACCATGCTTTTTAATACCATATCACTCTCTTTTCCCAAATAACTTACCAAATTATTTTTCAATTTTCCCCCCCAAAAGACTTGTGAGCACAATTTTTTCTCCATCTTCTTACATACCCAACTATGTCTAATATCAAGAATTTTGAATTTTGTGCAAAAGCAGAAGAAGAAATGATTTAAGGGAGGTGTGAAGGAAGGCTTCCTGGAGAAGGTGGTATCTGAACCAAGCTCTGATTTTCGAAACACTTTTAAGAAGAAAAACTATTCATTTCAAAACTATCAATTTAAATGCTTGTTCATCCTTCTAATCATTTAGCCTAATCCTTCGGGGCCCTGTTTCCTTCCTGCATGTTATTACCTACCTACCCCATTCTAATTTCACTCTTTACCAGAGAATCGCAATAAAGGAGTTACCGTGGGTACTTGCTAGCTAGCTATCAGGCACGAACAGCAACTAAGTCTCCAGCTAGTCAAGGCATAGAGAATAAGGACGAAAAAATAGTGGCCAACTTGTATCAATTGTTCCCCAAATGCCATGGGTAGTTTGCTACCTTGGTTTATTTGGCAGGGGTTTGCTCTTGTTGTTGCTGTTTGCTACCCACATGCTTTGGATCTACACTCATCTTGGCTTGAAGATGTCCCTCTGGCCTGGATGCCTGGAACTGGTTATCAGAACAAGCCAAGGAGTACAAAGAAATTCCTCAATAATTACTCCACTCATGTTTTTGTGTCAAAAAGATCAAACAAGCTCACGGAGCTCTCAAAAGTGAAGTGAGAGAATTCATTCATTTTTGTCCACGCCATGGGGGCCAGAAGAGGTTCTTCTCAGAGGATGCAGACCTAAGGTAGATGGCCTCTGACTTCCCCGGGCCCTTTAACTGAAACTGAAATTCACTGAAAAAGAATGGCTCCCCTTTGACAAGATCAGGTGCATTCAGGCTTTAAAGGAATAGCTCCCCTGTGAGGAGATGATCCCTAGAAATTAAAGAATGAGTTCCCTCGGAAAACTTCAACTCCACTTGGCATTTTGTGATATGTATGTACCTGTGGTTTCAGGGCGCTCGGTCATAAGGACAACATCCTGCTCAAAGTAGACTAAGTCAAATACAGCTTTTACTTGTTTTCTTATGATAAATCAGATAACATATGAATTCTTACCTTTTTCTAACACTCAGCCTCGCTTTTCTTCTTGTTGAATCAGCTCCCCCTTCCTCAGTGACCTTCCACCAGTCTGATGGCCTGGGAGAAGTAAGCGTGCCTTTATCCCCACAGATGTTGCCAACGTCTCAGTCTCCTGTCATGCTGACCAATAGCGAGATGGACACAAGTTCTGCTTGGCTAGGCCAAGCACATGTCTCGTTGCAGGCCGGGTGGGGCAAACCCCAGCCCAAAATTCATGGGTTAACAGTAGTAGGGGTGGGGGGAGGTTGCTTCTCAAAGGAAAACTAGGTGTTGTTACCAGAAAGGAAAATGCCTGGGCAAAAACAAGAGGTGCCTATTTCCAGCGGAATGCCGCCTTCACGGTGAAAGAAGAAGCCCAAGCATGTGGGCAGAGAGTGATCACCCGGTCTACATTAGGTGAATTTGGCTTGGCAGAGCCGACTTCCAAAATGGTGGCATTGATTAATGGCAAAACCAGAGATGTTCCAAGACTCCAGACACTGCTTTTTCAGTGTCACTGGCGTGTCCAGTAATTGCTGCTGTGCCCCTTGTCACTGTCAACCAGGTCTGCCAGTGTCTCTGTAGGCAGGAGGTTGTCCATCAAGGCCCAAACCCTGGACAGAAAGTCAAGCAGAGGGAAGTGGGCAACTTGGCCTGGGAGATGTCCCGCGAAGGAAGGTGGGAAGGGGGAGAAACCTTGGCAATTTGTTTTTAATATTTTGCTTGTTCTGGATACTGTGAAAGCTGCATATATTGGCTTCTGACTAACGAAAACAGAGGAGAGGCCAGACTGGAAACCTGGCCATGTTTCCGCACACAATTAGGTTTGTTTGTTTAGGTCTCTTTTTATTTGTTTTCAGATGAGTCAGATAGGAATACTGCAGGCCTTTCAAAGTGAAGTGTTCATATGTGTATTTGGGGTCTCGGGCTTTGCCAAGTGTAGAAAGCCTTGGCTCCCTGAGGTTATTTTCCTATCCAAGGGTTTTTCAAACTTCCAAGAGGAGCTGGGAGAACGCTGTACATGCCAGGTTATTTTGTTTAGCAGACCCCAGCTTGGGGTGGCAGGGGGGACAGGGGTCACAAGTATATAAACACCACAGCCCCCAACCGGTGAATAAGGGTGCTGATTGTGGGGTTCTCTCCCATGCCCCCTGGATAGCTTTACCATTTACACACTTCTGTTCTCTCTGGAAAGCTCTCCACGAGTCAGCATGTCTCTCTCCAGATGACCAAGTCCAGAGATGGACTCTTCCTCCTTCTCTCTCTCTCTCTCTCTCTCTCTCTCTCTCTCTCTCTCTCTCTCTCTCTCTCTCTCTGCCTATAAGCCACCCTGCTTTCAAGACACTCCTCCCTCATTGCCAGTCTCGAGTCCCAAGCTGACAGTGCCACATATTTGCAACCTTCCCTGCCTCCAGGGAGCACATCTGTGGGGATGTTTTGCTCCTGGTCAGTTGATCCCAGGTCCGAGGAACTGGGGAGAGAAAGACCTCTTCCCACCCACAGGAGCAAGATGTAAAACAGGCAAGCATGAGGCCACTCTCTCTCCCTTCTTGGAAGTTTCCTCCCAGTAGCCCTGTCTCTGCAGGATGAGTCAGAGGCGAGAGAGGCACCCAAACTGGTCCTGGTTGTTTTCAAACGCTGAGACTTCCAGAGGCAGCAGGAGCAAGTCTCCTAACTGCCTTGGGAGCTGGGTCCCAGGCTGAGAGTGGCAAATGCTGCCCCCTGGCCAGTCACCCGTGTGAAATGAAGGAGAGTGGCCAGGTGCTGGCCAAGAAGCTCCTTCCCACTTGAGCCACTCCTGAGAAACTTCTGTAGCCCAAGACTGCTTTTCAAGGCTCCTCTTCCTCTGATCCTGTCTCTAAGCTCCCCACTTTTAAGATTCCTCTCTCAATGCGTGAAGCTTGAATTCGCCTGGAGAAAGATCTGTTCGTTTAAGGGATTTGCTTTTCAAACCACTGTCTTCTAGTCCTATGTCTGGGGACGATCTGCTGTCTCACCTCCTGCACCTGCTGGAGCTGCTATGCTGAGTCCGACAGGTAGTCGCTGGGGCAGAGGTTCCGTGTGTTGTCAACCCATGGAACAAGGCCTGGGTGCAAGTAGCTAAGTTGGGAGGTGAGTCCAGGAAGCACCTGATGGAGAGAAGAAGTGACTCTGGGCATCTGAAGTCCCATGCTGCTAGGACCCTCTGTAGGGGACTTGGGGGATATGCCTCCAATCTTCCCGCTGGTGGGCAGGGAGGATGTCCCTCCCGGGTTGGGGTCTGTTGAGGTTTGTTAACTTCCTAACACTTCCAAGCTCACTGCAGATTTCTGCAGCCAGAGAAATCCCTAGAGAGTGGCAGCAAGCCCTAGGCAGATGTGGAACTCTCCAGTTTTGAGACAGGTCAAAGGGCTATAGAAGGAACACAAGCTGTGTCTATAGCACCTCCTACCCTAAGGTGATATAAGGGAGGGCGCAGCAATCTGAAAAAAACTGAACTGCCTCCATTCAACTGTTATTTATCAAGTTACAAATGTTAACTAATATTACTAGCAACCAGCTAGTTGAAATGACAAGAGCTAAAAAGCAGAGTTGGGATCAGTAGGCAGTCTGCTGTTTATCCATGCATTTAGTAAATGTTTACAAATTGCCTGCTTGTTCCAGGCTCTGTGCTAGCTAGCTAGCATGGTAGACTCAGACTCTGCCCTCAGGAGACCACCGACAGGCAGAGAGCTAAGGACCAGCTTGTCAGCAGTACTCAGAGCAGGTGGGAGGGGCCCTCATCTAGGTTGAGAAGATCAATGTCACATCTTTTTTTTTAATTAAATATTTTATTTATATAGATTACACATCTTTGTATTCCCCGGGGATCACCCACTACCTTCCCTCCCTGATAACTCCCACCCATCCCCTCTGCCCTTCCCTACTTCCATACTTTAGTTTGGTTGTTAGCTTGCTTTGATTTTTACTTTTGCTTGTTTTTCCTGTATCTTACGTATTAGTGAAACCACTTGGATTCTGTCTTTTTCTTTCTGACTTGTTTCTGCTAATATGATTTCTTCTAGGTCCATCCATGTTATCTCAAATTCATCAAATTTGCCATTTTTAATTGATGAGTAATATTCCATTGTGTATATATATACCGCATCTTTTTCATTCATTCACCTGATTTGGGGTGTATGGGTTGCTTCCATGTTCTTGTAGTTATAAATAGTGCTGCAACAAACAAACGAGTACAGGTGTCCATATGTATAAGTATCAAGGTCTCCTTTGTGTAGATTCCCAGAAGAGTGATTTCTGGGTCAAATGGCAGTTCCATTTTCATTAGTTTGGGGTCACATCTTAAGAAGGGAAGAGCATTCCAGTCAGAAGGAATAGAATGTGAGGCAGCCCAGAGGTATGGATGCAGAGTTGTTCTCCAGAAGGGAGGGAGGGGAGGTAGGGTCTGATGGTGCTGGAGGCCAACAAAGACCAGATGGTGCTGGACCTAATCAGTCACATTATTGTGTTTGTGTTTCTGTCAAGTTACAGGGATGGTTTATTGTCACTCTCATTACTATTACCCTTAAATTAACATTTATTTGTTTCATTGTCTTTTTCTTCATAAGGACTGTAATAGTTTTTCACTGATGTCTGTGAATGATGGACTATCTCAGTCAAGCATAGGTCCAGTTTTCTTGGAGCCTGAAGTTTAGACAATTTGAGTTCCTTTTTAGGAAAAACAACACACATGATGAATACAAGATACTGTCATTAATATGATAGTAAATATTGACCATGAGAAAAGAAATCTCAAAAAATTGTAGAATACTGACAAAGCAAATGTAAAAGCAAGAAAAACATTTTTTTAACCAATGAAACTTAATTTTTCTAACATCTCATAGTGGTGGCATTGAAAGACCTTGAGCATTTTTTGAATCAGATCAGGAAGAAAATGAGTTGGCCTACATTTACTTTGGGTTTCCTATGATATAATGGCTTGTTGGTAGTAATTCCATATATAGTTCAGCTAATGCTGGACAGACATATTTTGGAAAGTCTTCCAGAATTGCTCCTATATGCTGCAGTAGAGGTAGGATGGAGATGTAAAAAATTCCTCCAATGCCCAACACCAAAACTGTGTGGATGGTAAAAAATAATAATAATAATAAAAAATGTTTAAGATCTACAAAGTCTGAATCTAGACTGGAAAATTCTTCTAATAATCAAAAATGTGAAACTACTTAAGTGCAAGATTTATTTTTATTTAACAGCTAGTTAAAATAAGAATTTTTTTCCATGAAAAATATATACAAGATATATGATTATAGTACATGCAATTATAAGCACCTTAATATAGTTCATATGTGAAAGAAGTATTAGATGTTTTTCCCCCCAAACTGACAACAATCCTTAGTATTATTGTGCCAATACTGGAAAAGAGTTGTAAATTTGAAAGAAAAACACATTACCCATAATGAATAGAAATTAATTGTCAGAAGATTGTATTATCTCTTTTTTAGAAAATGTTAGAAAATCACCGTGTAATGAGGTAATTGAGGGATATGTAGCTAAAAAAAGAATAAGTTTAAATGCAGCATGGTATCCTGGATTGGATCTTGGAAAAGGAAAAGCACGTAAGTGGAAAAATGGATGAAACCAGTAAGTAAAATGGTGGTTATAATCATATGATTTTTGACGATGCACAATTTCAAGGATGCCATTGGCACAACCATTTGAACATTTAGATTTCCAAGGCCAATGTCGGAGCTGAAGACTACACATGACCAAATGGGAGACCAAATTCCAACTCTGCTGCATCCCTCATTGGAAGGATTGAGACCACTCAGTTTCAGTTGTTTTTGACAGAACAGTCTTGATTTTCTTTGTTACAAACTCATTCGCAATTTACACTGGATCTTAGCCAAAAGGCTGAGAAGCGATCAGTCAGGATTCAAATGTCTAGGTAATCACATTAGGAGAGTTTCTGAGTCAGGAGAGTTCAGCAAGTTGCTAGGCTGGTCTTCAGTGGGAAGTAGCCTTGGACACATGGTGATTTAGAAGGTAATTCTGGCTACAGTGTGGAGGATGAGTGTAGGATGTGGGATCAAAAAGACAGGGAGACCCAATGGAATTCAGTTGTGGTGGTAAATGGCAACCTGAATGAGAGAAATCAGAGAGGAAAGGGAGAAATGTAGAGAACGTGAGGCAGAGGGAATGGAACTTGCCAAAAGAGTGGCTGTGACCACAGAGGAGAAGGGATGGGGCTAAGACACGCCCACTGAGGGTGGTCACAGCAGGGTGGACAGTGCTGCTATTCTTTGAAACAGGAAGAAAAGAAGCCCTATAAGGAAGTCCTATAAAGAAAGAGTTCAGTGTGGAATATGCCAAGTTTTAGAGAGTCAGAAGGCATCCGTGTGGATTTAACATCTAATATAATCCACAGGCCAGAGGCCTGGGACAGGCATCTAGCTGACTTGGATATGTGGGTTGGGAATTGCAAGGGACACTAAGGATGGGTCCTCGGGTCCAAGTCCTGACAGAGGCTGAATCCTATGAGAGAGCTGTTACTAGTGGTCACTACAGTAGAGGAGATGAACTGACCGCATAAACCAATGCAGAAGTGCTTCTGTGCTGGGCTCGTGAGGAGAAATGCATGCATTATATGACCCATAGCAGAGAAATGTGACCCCAGTAAGACAGCAGAGGGCTTTTCCAGGGAAAGAAACACTTGGACACAGTGCTGGTGTTGTTTTAAGCAATTAGGTGACAAAGTAAAGGAAGAATGTTCTAAGCTGAGGGACTAGCATGTAGAAAACTCTGAAGTGATTGCAGACACATGGAAGAAACTAAACTGTTCTTACAGTTGAAGATGGGTGCCACAGGGGCTATGTGGACTTTCTGGGAGAATAAAGGAGACAATTTACAAGATCCTCTTTCTACAGCTCAATTCTGGAGCTCTGTGATCATTTTTATTTATTATTAAAAAAAAATTTTTTTTTGAGACCAGGTCTCACTATGTTGCCGGGGTAGTCTCGAACCTGCAAACTCAAGCGATCCCAGGCCTGTTGCTTCCCAACACTTAGACTACAGGCATGCGCCACCATGCCTGGCCTGTGATTCTTTATTATTATTATTATTATTATTAATTCCTTCTTCTATTGAAATATAACTGAACAAAGTTAGATTTTCCTTTTCATTTTGGTCAATCTATGTGATTGAAATAACATTTCTGTGGAATAGCATAGTGTTCCCTTTTTTTTCTTAAGGATCTTGTTTGATTTAGCATCTATTCCTGAAAGAAATCTTTGAATTCTGTACATGCAGATTTCCAAATTTGTCTTTGAAAATAAATACTCTAAGAGTATGTCAAGATAATAGCTTCTCAGTAAATAAAAATATATTCTTAATGTTAAACATTTTAATCTTAACATTTGGATGAGATCTGGTACTGCAAATTAAATTTTCGAGATGTTCTGATATAATTTTGAGAGTATGTTCCACCGGCCTCACACTGTAAAGTTTGTTTTAATTAGTCCTGAGTTGCCTGAGGGAAGAACACTGCATCTCGTTAGGTATTCTACTGTCCACTGGTGACAAAGAAACTGATGGTTGACACCAGGGAGTTTCTCTAGCCTGGGATGAAACATCCCATGTAGTGCAAATTTAGGAAGAGGAGAAAATTTTGCTTCTATTGATGTTAGGTAACTTAAGACATTTTTCTAGAGATGTGAAACCTTAGATTTCAAATACGCTTAACAAGCTCCCCATCTAGTTATATAGTATCTTCTAAAATATCCATCAATTCTACTAATTTTATGACAGAAAACATTTCTCTTTTTAGTAAAGTGAAATACACTCTCTGAAATGCCTGTTAATTGTTCTGTATAAATGCTCACATGGGCTAATTTTTAGTAGGGCTGCTGCGTACTATTTTACCAACATCACTTTCACTTAGCATGCGATCCTTCTTAACTTCCGGTTTTATTCAACCGAATCCTTCAGAAAAGTTGTAGCAGAATAATGAACTCCAATAAATCTTCACTAGGATTTCAACTGTTCAACTTTTAAATTGTACCGTTTCCTCTGTCATCTATGCACCCCTCCACTCACCTGTTAACCAATGCACTGCATATACACATACAGGGGAGGTGAGAGGGTGCCACCCCCACCCGCGCCCCCGCCTCCCTCCCACTGAAACCCTGAAGCTGGGTCCAGGGCTTTCCCTACAAGTCCTACACGTGGATGTGGCCTATAGTCCAGGAAGCTAGGGCGCTCAGCAGACAGGTTGAAAGGCCGTGGGAAAAAGTTCCAGCCTGAACCTCTATGGCCAGAGGAGGCCAGAGAGGGAAAGGAGGAAGCAGGAGGAGAGCAATAATAAGTCATCAAGACGCCCGTTTATTGAGGCTCACCTGGCGCCAGTAGGGAGCCCCGCCTTAACTGGCTTCCTCGCTGCAGCTCTTTTTAAAAAACGAACACCCAGAACTCAGGAGGGCTAAGGACCTGGCCCAAAGTGCGCAGATGTGGGCCACAACCCACCCATCTGAGCCCAGGACGGCACCCTGTCGCCAAACTCCACCGTCTGAGGGACGGGCCCCAAGAACAACCAGGGAAGACTCCGGGGTGGGGGAGAGGGTTGGGGGGATAAAAGGGGGATGCACCGGAAGCGGGAACATGGGGTTCAACATCTGGACGCAGGTGCGGGCACTTATCGGGATTCGCCCCGCCGCAAGCCCCGCCGCTCCCGCAGCAGCCCGGAGGGAGCGACGGTGGCCGGACAGGAAGCCGGTGTCTTCCAGGAGGGGGCAGCAGCGCCCCGCCGACGTAGGCTCCCGCGGCTCGCTGGCCCCCCAGGCACCGGGCAGGGGGCGGAACAGCTGCTTCCCCGGTAGGGCGGGTCTTCGGGGACCAGGCTGGGGAAGCCCTACTCCGGCCAGTGTCCTCCCAACCACCCCAGAAGGCCCGCGGCGCTTGCGGCACCCCTTCCCGCTGCGGGGGGAGCCTCAGAGCGCTCCCTTTGCAAAGCAACGGCCTGCCCCAGCTCTGAATTCTTTCCCGAGGGGGCAAGCGTCACCCTGTGTCTGGTTGGTCCCAGGAAGTCGAGAGGCCAGTCCCAGGATCACTCACACCACACATCAGATGTGCAGAGAACAGAATATCATTTTGCTGAGACTTACCTGGGTTTTCTCCTCCATGCCCCACCTACTACTTAGTGGGATGGACAGGCTGAAATAAAAATACAATCGAGTTAAACTCTGAGCAGATGTTTTCAACACCTCAGATAATGCCCTGTGCTTCCCTGGACAAAGGAGGGCAGAGGAACCCCCCCTACCCCACCTCTGCCCTGTGCCCATGACTTTCTTCCCTCTGCCTCCCACCCTAGAGTCTCATCCCAGGTGGGGATAAGGGGGGCTCTCCTTCCTTGTGGCCTCCCCCCTTCAGGAAGGGGTCCTTTGACCCCATAGAGTGGGCGTTGTCTACTGGACTTTGAGGACATGCCCTATTTTTTATGCTGTGGGCCTTGCTTGATCTCCTCTCCAGGACTGGTGGAGAGCAGGGCTCTGCCAACTCAGGCTGTGCACCCTGTGAAGACAGGTGTCTGGCCTCAGGCATGCCTGCCCCAGCTCTTTCCTTAACTCTGAAGTCTGTTAGCTCAGAAGTTTATCTCTTATATGGACTGGGAGGTCAACTTGTGTCAAAACAGGCCTCTTTGTTGGTACCAGCTCAGCATCACACCCTGTGGTGTGAACATGAAAAACTCCTGCTTTGTGATTGTGTTCTGGGTTATAATGTGGCTTCCTTGCAGAGTCGAGGGTTTTAGTCACAACATCCCCCTTGTGGGCTCAGAGAAGGGGACTGCAGGGGATCAGGGGAGTCTATCAAATGCTTGGCTATTCTCCAACGGTCCTCTCTCTCTCTCTCTCTCTCTCTCTCTCTCTCTCTCTCTCTCTCTCTCTCTCTCTCTCCCCCCACTCCCTTGTTTCTTTTTTTAGCTAAAGGAAAAGATTGAACTTCTCTTCACCATTTCTCCACATTTTCTCCTTTCTTACACTGATGAGCCCTGAAGGATGAGGGGCTTTGGTCTCCTGTCCAGGTGGGAGAACTCTAAGTATTAGACTTGGTCTGTTTGTACTAAAGGAAGAAGAGGAGGAATTTGGAAAATCCCTTCTCAAGATCATGATCTGGCTCTAAAAGTTAAGACTTTGTGTATTGTCTTGTTTTGAAATGACCGGAGTTGGACATGACCTGAATCTTTCTCTTGGAATTCCATCCAACATGAATCTGCACACAGACTACCCAGCTCAGCAGCCTTTCTCCTCCTCTACCTCCTCCCCCCACACACAGTTATCCTCTTCCCTCAGGCAGATGGGCATGAGGGTGTGCCTGGGACAGTGAGAAACAGAAGAGGAAAGCAAATTAGTGTCTGAAAATGACATCCTTTTCCCCTCTCTGGCAGCTTGAGAGCTCTCTTCTCATCAGGCCCAAATCACTTAGCTTTTTTCTTCTACTGTTCTGTTAAATCTTCATCTGTTTTGCTCAGTTCCCCTAAAAGGACTTATATTCTTGATATCTCCTTCAAGATATCAAGTAGAAGTGCTTTAGTTTCTCCTCCTCACCCTGAATCACACCGAACCCTCTCCCCCCCTCCCCCCCCAGTTATCCTGCACCTGCAGGTAGAGTTCAGACCTGGGAAGGACTCAGTTTCCCACTCCCTCACAATTCCCCACTTCAGGCACTGTCCTTCACCCTGTTGTAGTACTATTCCTTGGCCCTGGTATAGCACCGTGTTCAGTACCATTAAAGTACTCTTTCTTGCTTTTTCAGCAATCTTTCAGCTCTAGCTGGGGATGGGACAGAAAGGCTTCCCTGAAGGTAAGGCCAGAAGAGGATGTTTCTGGAGCTTCCAGATAGACAGAGAGAAGCAGGTGGTGCCTGGTCCACCACTATCCTCATGTGTTTCCTTTGACCCAGTTGTTGAGGAATATTGGATCCCAAATGCATTTCTAAAGAGCTGGTCACAGCTGGCATTTAGACTACTAGCCTGGGTCCCAGCCTGTTGCTCATACTCCAAACCCCAGTTCCTTTCCTTATGGCCAGTGAGTCATCTGTGGTACCTGAGGTGACCTCAGGGCCACTGCTTTCCTCAGTAGCCAACAGTCATGTGTAGCTGGAGAGCCTAAGTCTGCTTTATTCACTTTTCTAGCAGTGTATGATAGAGAAAAGCAACTATTTCCATAAGAAGTGGCCTCTCCTCAATTCACCCCCTTTCCTGGGTCCAGGGAGACATTATCTGTACAGCCTCCATAAGCGTTTCTACCAACGGGCAATCTGAAAAACAGCACTAGCTGGAGGAAGCTGCTCGAAACCATGCATTCTGACACTTGGCAGGATTAGCAAAGCACCTCTTCCCTCAGAGAGAGGGACTGTTTCCAGAATTAGTGTGCTGGCAGAAAGGGAGGTTGAGCAAACAGGCATATTGTTTTCTCATAGCTGTCTCTCTTGTTAATGTTTGGTCGGCCAACCATGCATTTTTGCAGTGTTACGTAGGCTTGCGTTCAGCCTTCATCAGAGAACAATTAGGATGAGTGTGGGGAGAGGCCAAAGGGTCAGGGAGAGCAGATGGGCCTTCACTTATGCAGGTTAGAAGTTCAGCAGATCCAGAGCAAGAAGGCCCATCTTTGCTGGGAGAGTGAGGGGATGAGTGTAAAGAGGCAGAATGGGAAGAAGACACAGGGCCTCTACCTTCTGAAATATCCTTTTGGGACTAGTCTCTGTATCTTAGGCAGTTGATTTAGTTTTCCATAGAGAAGCATCAGCAGCCCTGGCAGAATCAAGGGGCCAGAGGCCTGGTGCCATACTAAAATAGCAGCATCGCTGTGTTTTCCAGCCGAGGGATTACTCCTTGGTGAGCCAGAGCGCATTGGAACATCATTTGGAAGAAAAACCACATTTTTTCTCAAAAAAAATTTAAAGGAAACTTTGCACGCAATGAAGTCTGGGCTTAACTCTTGAGGGGAGGTGGTACGGGGACCACAAGTGTGCCTTTGCTGATGAAACCCAGGCCCCTGTATAGAGAGTGAATTTCCTTTTGGGAAAAGGTGAGCTAAGTGGCCTGAGGAGCAGCGGGTGCTGTCATCCACAGGGCTGGTAACCAGGATGAAAGTGCTGGTGAACTGGTAGGAAGGGACAAAAGCTAGAAAGAGAATCATGCGAGGTAAGCTTTGCTGCATGGTACCACCCCCCAATTCACCTGCTAAAAATAAGCATTTTATTTAGTTGTGGTTGTGGAGGGTCAGAAATGTGGTCTTGGCTCAGCTGGGCGATCCTTCTACTCATCTCACCTTCTACACATCTGAATGCAGTCACTTGGCAACTCAGAATGAGGTTGAACTTCTACAATGGCCCTTTATCATTTTTCTAGTAATTGATGCTGACTTTCAGGTGGGTTGTCCATCTCCCGAGACCAGCCTCAGCTTCTTCACATGGTGGCTGGTTTCCAAATGCAACAAGAGAGAGGAAAAGACTCAACTCACAATCATTTTTCCAGTCTCCGCTTGAGTTACATTTGCTGTTCCATTAGCACAAGCAAGTTGCATGGCCAGGCTCCCAGTCAGAGTGGGAGGGGCTGCACTAGGGTGTGGATACAGGGAGGGAATTCTGGCTCCATTGGGGACCATGACTGTAACTGTCTACCCACAAGAAGGAAGTAAATCTGACATGGAATCAAACACCCGAACCACAGTGGGATGCAAACCAGGCGAATCTGAATCTAGGAGCTCAAGCTGAGGGAAGAGAGAGACCAAGGGATCATCTTCTTGGGGTTTTAGAACAAGCCTGCAATTTCCTGGGGATGTTGGGGTAAGGAGACACTTGACTAGTGAGACTCAAATAGCCCAAGTGGCAGTCATTTTTAGTATCTTACAACATTTTAGAATGTCCTCTTCCTCCATATTTACATATACATCCACAGATAACCTGCGATTCCTCAGGCCTCCACAGGTCATGAGAAAGATGGTAATATAGCAATAGAAGTTAAGCAGGAAAACAGACATCACTTCCAGTTTCTATAATAGAAAGAACTGGTTCTACTGGTGATGGGGGAGCAGCAAACCAAATAAGAGACAACGTGGCAACCTTGACATGAGCAATGGCCAGTACTTGTTGTTTCATGACTGGGGAGGAAAAGAGAAGAGGTCAAGTTGTAGTAGCCCAGTAACCAGGGTGACCTGGACCCATGATGGGCCTGTGTGACATGAGTTAGAGCCACTGCTGGAGAAGCTACCTTGATACTGGCTCTCCCTTCTTTTCAGTTCTCATGCCTTGCCAATGTCTCCAATGAGATCCTAGTAGAATCTGTCCAGAGACCCAATGATCTTTGTCATTTCAATCTTCAATAAGGAGAAAAAAAATAGATTGACTGGTTTATTTCTCATGGTTCTGGAGTCTAGAAAGATCAATGCACTGACAGTTTCAGTCATCTACTTGCTGTGTCCTGAAAGGTTGTTAGGAGAGAGCTCTCTGGAGTCTCTTCTAAAAAGACACTAATCCCATCCTTATGACCTAATCATGAGGTTTCCATCCTCATGGGCTAATCACCCTCCAAATGCTCCACCTCCAGATACCATCACATGGGGCTAGGATTTCAACATATTGATTTGAGTAACATACAAACATTCAGTATAACACATTCAACTCCATAGCTCCCCAAATTCACATCCTACTTGGATCCATAATAGATTTAGCTCATCTCAACAATTTCAAAATGCCTTAATTTGTTCTACCATCAACTCTAAAATCCAACATGTTATCTAAATATGAACTAAATCAGATATAGATCTGGATTCATGATAGGATTCATCTTGAGACATAGTCCTCTGCAGCTATGCATCTGTGAAACCCGACCGTTTAGATGCTTCCAAAAAAAAAGGTAAGACAGAGAGAGGACAGACATTCCTATTCTACTTGGGAGAAGTACGAAAGAAGAAAGGATAACGGGTCCCGGATAAGTTCAAGGCCCAACTGCAAAAATCATTAAAGCTTCCAGCTGGAGAACAATCTGCTTTGGCTTTTCAGACCCACCAGAGTAGTGACATGTGCCCACACCTTGGTGGGCGGCTGCCCACACAGCAGCCCTCGGTGGAGCTCCACTCCTGAGACATGAAGTAGGAACCTCTCAACCCACCTGCATGGGAGAGGTGGGCTCATTCCTTGAATCCATTATGTCTCCCCAGCATGTCTACTGTGGGTCTGCAGCTGTGGTAGCCCCGTTGGTGACCTCTGCATCTTCTTGAGGGGTTGTCACTCTTCGCTCCCCTTGGAAAGTAGCACCTAGCTTCTCCTGAGATAGCTGTGTGGTCTATGGCTCATGCCCATATGATCTCCTCAAAGGGTCAATTGGAAACAGGCTGCATGCTCTTTCTGAGACATGTTTTCTCATTAGTTGAAAAAATTTTCCAATCATCAATTTCTAGTTTCTTCTTGCTTTACAACTCCATATTCAGCTCATTTCTCTCTCACATTTTACCCTAAGCAGTAAGAAGGAATCAGGCTCCTCCTTGCACATTTTGCTCAGAGCTCTCCTTGGTAAAATATCTAGGTTTTGTTGCTGGAAAGTTCTATCTCCCATGACCCACGAGAACACAAACACAATTCAACCAAGTTTCTTTGGTCACCTTTTCTCTAACATCCAAAAACACTTTCCTTATGTCCATGAAGGTCTTATCAGTGTGGTGTCCATTCTCTGTATTTCTACCAACATTCTGTTCAGGATTACACAGACTTTCTCCAAGAAAATGGAAACTTTCCTACAGTGGTCTTTTTTCTTACTGAACCCTAACCAGAATGACATTTACTTTATTTTATTTATTTTATTTTTGAGACTAGGTCTTGCTATGTTGCCTGGCGTAGTCCTGATCTGGGATCATAACTGAGTAGTCTAGATCCTGGATCGGTTCTGGGATCCCGTGGACTCAGGTGATTCCCGAGCCTCAGCCTCCCAGATAGCTGGGATTATAGGCACGTGACACCATGCCCAGCTATTTTTTTGAGACTAAGTCTCGCTATGTTGCCCAGGGTGGGTCTAGAACCTGTGGACTCAAGTGATTCCTAGCCTCGGCCTCCCTTCCTAGACTGGGATTAAAAGCACGTGCCACCACACCCAGCTAAAAATGACTTTATTTGTGCTTTCACAGCTGGAGGGAAGGAGGAGTGGCTTTTGCCAGCATGTGCTCCACAAATCCTGAGTCCCCATTCCCCATTCCAGAACCACTGCTACAATTAGGTAATTGTGAGTAGAGCACTCTGCTCTCCATACCAATTTCTGTCTTAGTCCATGTGAGCTGCTCTAACAGAATTCCACAGACTGGATGGTCTAACAGAGCCAGAATGTTTCTCTCAGTTCTGAAGGCTAGGTGTTGAATCTCAGGGCCCACCATGACCAGGCAAGGGTCCTCTTCTGGATGACAGATTTCTGCTTACATCCTCCCAAGACAGGAGTAAGGGAATGTTCTGTTATTGTCTTTAGAAGGAGACAAATATTCATGAGTTTTCTACCCTCATGACCTACTCCCCAGAGGTCCTACCTCTGAATACCACCTTAAGTATTAGAATCTCAAGGCCGGGCATGGTGGCTCGTGCCTGTAAGCTTCAGTCTATGGAGCAGCTGGGGCTAGGGATTGCGGTTCGAGTCCCACCTGGGGCCCGTAGCGAGACCTAGTTCCAAAAAAATATCTGGGTATGGTAGTGCATGCCTGTAATCCCAGCTACCTGGGAAGCTGGGGCTGGGGATTGCTTGAGTCTGTGGTACCCCGGCCAACATGAGCCTGTGGTTCCACAGGCAAAAATAGCGAGAACTAGTCTCAGAAAGAAAAAAAAAGTATTAGGATCTCTAGGATCTCCACCTGTGCTGGCAGGGAACACAGACACTCCAAGCAAAACAAAAGGCCTCAGAAATGTGCCTGTTGGGGTAACGAGGAGAGAAAAAGCAGGAAGGAATCCAAATGGAAGAGGCTACCGTGTACAGTGCATTTACAGCACCAGTTTGCAGATTGCACTATTTGATGAAGCAAGACTCCCTACTCCTTTGAAGTCCTCCTGGTGACCTCTCTGCCTCCATGTGGTTATCTCATGCGAGCTCAGTTCTCTTTATCACAGAGTTCCTCATGAAAAAATAATCCAGTTGGCTTTTTCTTGAACCCCCCCTCCCCTCCCCCATCCCTGCACTGAAAGGTTTATTTTGGGGACCAGTTCCCAGGACATTGTCCCAGGTCAACACCTGTTTTCAACATCCGCTAACTGCTGACCCCTCACTGTTCTTCCACCAGAGCAGTTTTCTGCAGACCTGCTCCTGGAAGTTCATCCATAACTTTATCAGACATGTCCAGTCATTTCTGGATGAATTCCACTTGGGTTCAAGCTGGGCCCACACACACACATGCACATATATGTACAAACATGTGTTCATATGCTTGCTGCCACAACTTCTGCAGAAGTGCACAGAAACAAATCATTCTTGATGAAACACTTCCAGTGGGTCATGTCCCTTATATTTAATTCCTTCATTCCTCATAACAACCCTCGAGTAGACTTTTATCAGTTACACTGCATAGCAAATAAGCAAGAGGGTCAAGATGCTAAATCAGGTCTGCCTAGCACTGATGCCCATGCCTTTCCCCTACCATGTTGCCTCTCACCCACAGGAATGGAAGTTCACTCTTGGTACTATTTCCTATTTTCCCTGAAGGAACTGCATGAGTGATTATTTCCAAAGATTCTAGTACCTTTAAGTATCATCTCTTGTCAAGTGGTCCCATGGTTGAGCCTAGGGAGGGCCTGAAAATAAGCACAACCAGGGAGCTATTCATGCTCCTGTGTTGCATCTAAGAACTGTTGTTGCTGCAAGCAGGGCAGACTGGAGCTAGACCCTGGAGATGAGATAGCCCTGGGCTCTGGAGGCAATTTAGTGTTGGGATTTAGAACACAAATTTTGGCATGGGCACAGCCTTGGGAAAGGAATTTTCCATGTGCACACAAAGCTGCATTGTAGCCGGGAGCATGGAGGATGCCAACACAAGTCTCCCAGCCAGGGCAGACCAAGCCTACAGAATCATAGCAGCCCTATGGATCTGCAGTAGGAGGGGCCAGGAACTATTCATTGCAATAGTTCCTGTGAAAGATGATCTGGTGTGGATCAAGACTCCCAGACCCTGAAGAGCAGGTGTGTACACACATCTGATGGAAATGACAAATGAAACTTCAGAGAAGGAAAGCCCTCCTGGTTCTCCCAGTCTCTGTCCTTTGAGTCTGACAACGCTGCCCCTGTGCCCTCTGAAAATCAGTGTCCAATCCCAATGACTAGGACCTCAGTTTGCTTTGTCATCCTTTAACCAGGGTGCCTGGGCTTAGTAGGTGCTTAATAAATACTTGCTGGATGAATAAATCAAGCAGATCAATGTGAAAGTGCATTTTCAACTTAATCAGCATAACATCCATCTTCCCATAACACGCTTGTACAGTTGGGGTTACAAAGGGTGATTCATTTCACTTAAAAAATCATTTTATATCAAGAAGATAATATTACAGAATGATTAGAAATTAATGGAGAAAAAATTACCCAAAGCAATTGCTACTATGCTTCCCTCTCAGCCATCGCTGCTCATCTGTTTGTATAATTTTGCCCATTTGCATTTATATGTCCGTTCCATTTGGTTCATTCTGGTGTTTTCTTATCACAGAACGTTATCTTGTATGTAAGTCGGTGTTGTCATCTAATTTACATGATTATTTTGCACGCCGTCACCGCATAGTCTTAACCGTCAGGGCTTCCACCATTCCACTCCTGCACCACCCCTGCTGCTCCTTTGTGCACTGTCTAACCAGGCACACGCCTGCTGGGACTTCTAGCTTTTAAACAAAACCTTTCTCTATGATTCCTTCGGTTCTTCTCCTAGAAGCATTTCACACTGCTCTTTGTCCCCATCACTCCATAAACAACTCTTCATCAAGCCAGCAACAACCTTAAGGATGCAAAATTTGATAGTTTCCAGATCTCATCTTGCTTGACAACAGCATTCAACGTCACTGCATGACAGCTCTGTACTGAATCCCTTCTCCTGGGGTATTTTACTTTATTTTTTTTTGTTGTTTATTATATTGCCCGATCCTGGGGACTCAAGTGATACCCAGTCTCAGACTCCCAGGTAGCTGGGATTACAGGTGCACACCACCATGCCTGGTTATTATCATTATTATTCATTATTATTTTTTTTTTAAACTAGGTTTCACTGTGTTGACCAGGGTAGCCTCGAACCCACAGACACAAGCAATTCTCTCGAGGCTGGGATTAAAGACGTGTGCCACCCGGCCTGAATCCCTTTCCCTGAATGCCAAGAAAACTTGCCCTAATCCTCACTGCTCCCTCTCAGTGTCCTCAGACTCCAAATGCTGGCAAGTTTAAGTCCAGTCCACAAACCTGTTCTTCCTCCAATCCTGCCTGCTCCCTGCTCATCTACACCACTGCTCTGGGTGCCCCAAGGACACTCTTTCTCAATTCTCCATGTACAGCCCAGATTCGCCCTCTGCCCTGCAAGCTTACAGCTCACTGCCTCCTCAGCATCACACTTGGATCCCTGAGAGACTTCAGCTCGATGTGCCTAAAAAAGAAATTCTCGCGCCTTCCCTCAACCCTTCCTCCACAGTCTTCCCCACTGCAGCAAATGGAAATGCTATCTTGCCAGCAACCCAGACCAACTACTGGTCTCATCTTTGACTCTCCGCTTTCTTTCCTACTCTGCATCCAACCTACATCTACATCTGTCAACAAATTCAGTGCATTATTTAAAATATGTATGCAAAATTCAATTGCTTCTGGCCCCCTGCACGGTCAAAGCCACCAACCTATCACATCTGAATTACTCTAAGAGCATCCTAATTTCATCTGGCTTTGCTTCCTATGGTTAGTTCTCAATGCAGCTGCCAAATGAGTTCCTGTTAGCACAAGTCATGACATGCCATTCCTCCGCTCCACATGTTCCAGTACCATACCCTCCAGTCTGTTCAGGCTGTTGTAACAGAACACCACAGACTGGGTGGCTTATAAATGCCAGAAACTTATTTCTCACAGTTCTGAAAGCTGGAAATTGAAATTAGGATGTCAGTGTGGTTGGGGTGAGGAAGGCAGTGGAGTTTTCTGGGGTCTCTCATATAAAAGCACAAATCCTGCCCATATAAGGCCCCAATCCTCATGCCCTAAACATACTCCCAAGGCCCTACATCCTAACAGCATTACATTGGGTATTAGGACTTCAACATATGAACCTGGTGGAGGCACACACATCATTCAAACCACAGCACATGCCAGAATGTAAGCCAAAGTCCTCACCACACCTGCATAGCCCTGCACCTACCTGGACCTTGCTCTCCTCCTCCCTCACGCTGCACTGACAGCACATTAATTGTCCCTCCAATGTATGTTTCTACCGCAGGACCTTTGAACTTGCCGATTGCTCTGCTGAGAATGTTCTTCTCAGAGACAGCTGACCTTTTAGCTCTTGCCAGTACTTGTTCAAACACAAGGCCTTCCCTGATAACCTCAGTGCAAAGTGCGGTCCGTGCCCTGCACTGCCTATTAGCCTAATGCACTTACCTTATGCTTCTCCCTACAGTCTACGATGTACTCCACTGACCCATCGGATATGGTGTGGCCTCTCCCCACTAGAGCAGAAACCACCTGAGGATAGAGGTTTTTATCCTTTTTGTCCACGGCTCTGAAGCAGTGGCAAGAACAGCCTCTCACACATATGGGCTGAATGAATGCATCTGGGATCGAGCTTCTGGGAGCTGACACTCTGCCCATGTGAGATGAGGAAACAGAGCATGTTGAGGAAGGAGACAGGCCACTCTGTGCCTCTATTGTTCATTCATCACCCGCAACCCAGCTGTCACCAGCTGTCCACATGGCACAGGACAACCACTTGAGGTGAAGACCGTGGTGTGTCATTCCTGCATGCCTCTCTGCTCCCCCTCCCTCTCCGTCTCTCTCTGTCTCTTTTCCCCCTCTCCCTCTCCCTCTCTGTCTCTCTCTGTCTCTTTTCCCCTCTCCCTCTCCCTCTCTGTCTCTCTCTGTCCCCCCCTCTCTTGTATAATTGACCAGTACAGTGGTAATATTCTTGACATGTATAATGTGATGCTCTGACATGCATCACTGTCCTGCTTCCCGCCTGCAGCGTTATTGTTGCTCATGAAATATTTGAGGAGTTTGTTAAAAAGCGAGGCAAGGACTGAAAACAAGAGTCCCTGGGACTGAGTCCCTGGGAGCACCCATGACCAGCTTTATCTCCTGTCCCAGTTACAGCTTGGGCCAGCTGTATACGACTTTGTTCACTAATTAACTTCATCAGTCAACAAATCTAAGGTTCAAAATCAGCTGACGGTTATTATTATAAAGTTTCTCAAAAAAAAAAAAAAAAAAAAGCAAAGGCTCGTTGCCCTAGCGCTTTCTTCTTTAGTGGTGTTTTTGTCCCAAGTGGAAGCTTCAATGCTCCCATCTAATCAGGGCGAATCTCAAATGCACTGCAGCTGGCTAAGCACAGGGCAATTTCAGTTTCCCTGTTCCCTGCTCCAGAATTTTGGAGATCGTTCCCAGCCGATGCTCTGTCTCTCCCTCCCCTCCCCGCCACCCTCACCCACCCACCCACCCCCCTCCCGCGCGCCTGCCTCACTGTTAAGTGCATTGCCGGCTGCTCACCACTAT
>PVHY01014350.1:0-38654 GCA_004024945.1 Uropsilus gracilis
GTGGTGCACTTCTCCAGGATCCTTTCTGGTGTCTGTCATTTTGAGAACCACCATGGATGACAGCCCTTTGATGCCCAACAGCTAGGAGACTTCGCCCTTCCCAGAGGTCACAATTGCTGTCTCCTTTTTAATGTTAATGTTGTATCCATGCAGATACAAAGTAGAGTGTGTATGTGTGCAAGTGTGTTTTGATAAATGGAAACCAAATAACACAATTATCCTGCAACCTGCTTTTTTTTTTTTTTTTTTTTTTTTTTTTTTTTTTTTTTTTTTTTTTTTTTTTTTTTGAGACTAGGTCTCGCTATTTTTGCCCATGGAACCACAGGCTCACGTTGCCTGTGGTACCACAGACTCAAGCAATCCCCAGCCTCAGGTTCCCAGGTAGCTAGGATTACAGGCACATGCCACTACACCAGCTATTTTTTGGGACTAGGTCTTGATGTGTTGCCCTGGGTGGAACTTGAACGGCAATCCCCAGACTATGCCGCGACCCCATAAGCTGTCGCTTACAAGTACGCGCCACGGTGCCTGGCTTACAACCTGCTTTTTCACTGACAGTGTCTTGAAGATCAGACCCTGTGGTCATGCTTTTCACTGCTCCCTTCATTCCACAAGTATGAACTTTCTTTTGCTTATGTGGCCACGCCCCTGTGGGAGATCAGTAAGATGACTTTTGGAAGGGATGGTTTCTATAATGAACTGTGCTGCCATAAGGATCTTATATATCTCACACACATGACATTTCTCTGATGACTAAGAAATTGCCCATGAGAATACATGATTTTAATACATTTTGCTAAATGTTCTCCATAGTAACTGGCCTGCTTTGATACCTTCCCAGTCTTGTCTGTTTCTTCATTCTTGTTGCTTTATGTCATTGTCAGGCTTTTTACCATTTTTTACTAATCTGATGGGAGAGGTGGTATTGAGCTTTAATACGCATCTTGTTGATGACTAAAAAGATGAGATTCTCTTTACATATTCATTGAACATGTATTATATTTCATTTTCTATGAATGCCCATTTGCTTAGCATGTTCTTGATTTGTAAGAATTTTTCCATTAATCTATTGGATACCGGTCTTTTGCTCGATGTTTGTGTTTGTTCTGGTCTATTTTCACCAACTCCTGAGTCCTGATGTGTCACCTAAGTACCTGGATTGAGAAACTCCCTTCTCTTGCTTTAGCTCTTGAAGCCTAACAGAATATTTCCAAACAGCCCATTATTCCTACTTGAATGATGAGAAAACTAAGGTTCAGAGAGATTAAGTGATTAACTCAGGGTCACAACTTGTACAGTCATGTCTAAACTTTGACAGCTCTAGCAGATTGGAAATAGACCAAACTGCTATGAGTCACAGGGAGATTATTATCTGTAACCTTTCACTACTACCCAGACACTTCCACTTGGTATCTCGAGAGGAAAGCCTGTTTAATTATTCATCTCTTTTCCAAGTAATTGGTGACAAGTCCTCCAACTGGGAGATGGAATAAGCTTTGTTGCTGAAAACACTCACCACACATAAAACAGGGAACCCAGCTCCCAAGGATACTAAGTGGAGATCCTCTGCCTGGGGGTCTGCTTTTTGAGGGGCTCCTGGGATATTTACTGCTGTCTTTGCTGAAATGCCCTGCACACGGAGACAGCTGGGGAAACTGGTATCATTGTGGTCCACACGCATTTGTCATTTTGAGAGATGACTTCGGTGCCTTTCACTTCTTCAGATGTTTCAAAAGAAATTGAAAATCTTTTATAGATGGAGGCGGAGTCAGGCTGTGGGATTTCCAGGGAGCAAAGTCAGTAATGTTCCATATTGTAGAACAGGAGACAAAAGTTGAAGGCAGACTTACCCATTTGGTGTCAACAAAGACTTCCCTACACTGGACAGTAAATGTTGATCTGAAATACTCGATGTCTGGCCTCTGAGACCTGTGCTAGCTTTAATAAGAGTTTTTCTGTTTATTGAGCATTTATTGGGCCAAGCATGATGATAAGCCCTTCATATGAATGATCGCCTTTAATTTTCACAATAACCCATGGGTTAAATAGGAATTGTCTTCATTAATCTGAATAATCTGATTAATCTCCTTTTATCTGAAGTTCAGTTATTTAACTTGTCTGAGGTCACAGATGTGCCCTTGTAGGCGCTTAACCTCTATACTAATGTTATGATATTGATTAATAAAATAATTTTTTCTCTACTTTCTCTTTAGTTCCAGAACTGTTAAGTGTCTTTCCAATAATATTTTCACAGAGTGGTGGCATGAAGGGACAGTGATTGGCTTGGGGAGGACAGTGTTCTTTCACTATGAAGAATCAAGTTCACTTGGGTCTGTTTTTGACTGATTACAGATCTTGAACCAAATGTTTTAATACAACTGGTCTAGCAAGGTCATTCTAGAGGTGGTATGAGCTGCCCTGAATGAATTGTGAATTACAGAAGTTGGGGACGGTGAAGGGAGCTTATATTTGTTGAACTTGACATCGAAGTGGGTAAATTCACTTCATGGATGGAGAAATAGAAGTGAGACCACTTGCCCAGGATCATTGTGATAGACTGTATTGTTGAACCATTATTTCCCCTCTTCTTTTAAGGGAATTGTGCCTCCCCACCCACTACTGAGGTGATTTGCAGTATTCACTTGCAGGAGAGATGCACCTTCCTGTTCCACTGATAGATGTTGTTCTTGTCCATATGATGTCTGTTAGGCAGTGGAATGTGAGCAGATTTGATCTACTCTACATTGAACATAGCTTTACAAGATCTTGCGTGGTTTGCTTTTCCCCTCTCTCACATGACCAATAATGGGTTATTTCCTCTTCTCACATCCTGGCATATCAGAGATACATGGAGCAAAGTCACAGACAATTATGATGACATGCAGCATGAGCAAGAACTAAACTTTGCATATCATGTATACACTAGAATATTGCTTGTTATTGCAGCATTACCTCTCAAAAGCTGACTCATTTCATCCTGGGTAGTCATTTGACTGAGCTGGAATTTGAACCAGGTTAAATTCCAAGTCCTATCTGTATTCGTTTCTTATTTCATCTTCTCTAGTATTCTGCTCTTTGTGATGTCTGCTATATCCATGTGGTTACTAGATGCTCTTTAAAAAAAAAAAAACAACAAAGATTTCTCTTTAAAAAGTTTGTTTTTTCATTTCAGCACACTTATTTTAATGGAAAATGTATCACTATATGAATGGAAAAAGAACAGCATCATAAATTATCAGTAAATGAAAATGAACATAATTTAAACAATATTGTGAAATTCTGACTGGTCCGGTTGGCTGACAAAGCCTCTGGGTTTGAAACCTCCTTCCTCTTTGTTCCCAAAGGGTGTCAGTAAAGACTAGCATAGTGCCCACAACATGGGAGCACCGACCTGAGACTTTTTCCTCTTGGATACAACCAGGAGGACTGAAAAAGAATTGTGAAGAGAACAATTTCCGCTCCCCAACGCCGCGTGTGTATTCCACCTGAACTTCTCTTCTACATCACCAGTGTTCTCCACGTGCCTCACACCAGGGGTTTCCCTCCCTTTGTTTTTCTATAACAATGGCGAACACTTTCAGCGTGGGCTGCATCACGGACATTCTCCTATCGCCTTACTCATTTACTCCATTCTCGGAGAGTAAGGGAGAGGTGGGAGAGGTGAGGCACGTTAACTAGTAGGAGACAGACTTGGGATTTAAAGCCAGATATCTAATTGCCAATCAGGAGGCTGAGCCAGAGGCTGCTTCTAACTGTTCTCCTGGGACTTTGCAGTGAAGCTACTGGGTGTTTTTCTTGTGGCTTGTCAGAGCAATTGCTGCTCCAGGCTAGCTAGCAGCCTGGGACCACGTTGGGGGCTACCTGCTGGGGTGTTGTCCACATCATGGGACTCTGGGGGGGGGGTTTGCCAGCACTGACACAGACACAGGTTCTTGGGAGCTGATGCCAGCTGTTCCTGCAGTCTTCTGTGCCACCCTAGACCAATTAACTACTTCTTTCTTACAGATTGGCCCCAAACCACACGAAGTCAACAGGTCAGTTGGACCATTCAGCTGATCTTGGCTGGGCTCGCTCAGGTGCCTGTGTTCAGCCACCCTGTTGTCTGAGGGCCTGCCTGGTCCCTCACTGGGATGTCTGTTAGCTGGAGCAGTAAGCCAACTGGGTGTTGTGGGTCTTCTGTGTAACAGGCTCTCCGGGCTGGTTCATGGGGCTGTTGGGCAGGGTTCCTGTGTTTCACGAACACAGCCGTGTAAAGGTGCTTGAGAGCTGGCTTCAGCGTGGGCATGCTGCCACTTCTGCATTCCGCTGGCCAGAACAAGATCCAGGCCATCCAGAGTCAGGAAGTGGGGAAGGGTGCTACCACTTGAGGAGCGGAGCTGCAGAGTCACCCTGCAAAGGATGTGGATGCAGGGAGGAATGAAGAAGTGGCTGTTTTTTTGCAGTCTCCCACCCTCGGTCCTTCCCTCCCCTCTGAGCTACAGCAGCCAAGTCCTGAAGCCCACCTGGATTTCTCCACAAGCCTTAATAGAAACTGTGGAATGAATGTGGGCTCCAGCCTCTCACCTTTCTGTTCTTTGAGTTTTCCAAGTGTGTTTCCACCTCAGGGCCCCTCGCTGACATGTCCCAGGATCCACCCTCACTTGCTGTGTCTTCTGAGGTTAAGGATCCCGTTTATCACTATCTTATCGCATCACTTTTTTCTTTCTATCGTGGCTTCTGTGACTCTTTGGACGGTTAGTGTGTCTCTTCTGGAAAGTTGGTGTTGGGCGGGTGGAGTCCTTTCCTGCCCATCTTGTTCTCTGTGGTTGTGCTAGTGCCTAGAACGGTAGCTGGTGTGTGGTGGGCGCTGTGTGCCCATCCAGAGGATGCTAAATCAGAACCTGAATGGTTGCCTGTGGCTCTGCCTGTGGCCAAAGCCATCCTGGTTCCAGGAAATAGCCCTTGTCTGGCCAGCTCAGCAGGAAGAACTGGCAGGGTTCTGTGACCACTCTCTCCAGGTGGCTGCTTTCCCCCAAGACCATGTGGCTTTTTTGGATCACCAGAGATGGAAATTCACTCAAGCAAATTTCAGCCAAGAGGAATCATTAATGGTTAAATGCAAGACCTTGGGAGCTACCTGGGACTCTGATTCTGGAGTCCACTTCCTAGTCAGCTTGCTTTGGGGAAGTTACTTGGACTTTTTTGTGCCTCAGTCTCCTCACCTCCAAAGAGGGGATCGAGGGACACACACACACACAGAAGACAGGCAGGCAGTCACAGAGACAGAAAGAGGATAATCTCAGCTGCCTCATAGAACTTTCAGGAATTAGAAATGATTTCCTACATGCCAAGCACCTACTTTGGCATGGATGGTGAGCATCCCTGAGTGTGAGGTGAGCTGCTGCTGTTGTTGGAGGTCTCCTGGCTCAAGGGTAGGAAGCAGAGCTGAGCTCATAAACGATTACATAGCGGAGCTGGACAAGCATGGGGAACACAGGCAGCTGGTGATGTCTTGCAGTCTCTGTTTCTGACCAGGACTGCTTGGTTTTTATTTCTCTGTCTTCGGCCTGTGCTTGCCTGCATCAACTATGCTCTGTCTATAGTCCCTGCCTCCCAGCCAGGACAGATAGTATCTCTTGGGTCTTATTCCAAATTTCTGGATCACCTGATTGTCCTTTCTTCATCAAGGGCCTACCTAAGGGCCCTCATTGGTGACAGAGATGCATATGGAAGGTACTGTGTCTGGATTCCTGCTACTGTAGCTTTCAGAGGCATCAGGGATGAGCAGAGACCCTAGAAGAACACTTGGAGAAAGCTTCTCAGCCCCAGGCTGCTCCTTACAGTATATGTGCTTCCAGCTGCTCCTTTACCTGGTTTTTGAGGCACTTTTGTATACACTAATACTCAACCTCACCAAAATTGTAATTTCTCAAACACTCCCAGAACACCTACCTCCAACGGCACCAGATTCTTATCTTCCGCTGAAAACTCATTGGTCATTTCCTGATCTCATATTTGACTGTTGTGAATGTGGAAATTTCACAGAATCTCTGAATTTCAAGGTCACATGGGAAAACAGCTCTTCTCTGCTTAGAACACCCACACCTACAAATGCGTATATTCACTAAACTCACACTGGGCACAACATTTAGTCCCACAACCTTCTGCAGCCACCTCCTCTTTCCCCACGTTAGAACATACACTGAGGAATGAATAGGCAGTGTGGAGTTTCATCATCTACATGCACTTAGCGGTTGTTGCACCTACATAGCTGGTCCATCTACTTATAAATAGTGGGTCTCAAAGTCCCCTGTAATATTTAAGCTCGAACCTTTCTGAAGAGACATAAACCATCACATGGTCTCGATTGGGGTCTCATATTCAGATATTTACAGGAGTCAGATAGGTACCTTAAGGAAGTAAAGCATCCTAGATATAAGAAATACCTATATATTAATTATATCCTAAGAATTTTCCTTACAACTACAAAGAAGTATATAAATTTTGGAAACATTTATTTTTTTCAATACAGCTTTTTATTTTTCCCTCTTCATATGATGTGGGTAACTGAAGAATGATTGTTTTCTTTTAAGTGTACCATGGGAAATATAACAGTTCAAGTGTGATGAGAATTGACAACTGATGTCTTCATGGGGAGGTGACAGGGAGTGGTAGAGACTGTGGCAATAAAAAAGGGAGTATGTCCCTTTTTCTCAAAGGGGTGGTTGTTACTTAGCTCAAGACAGTTGTTACCTAATTCTGTTTATTTTCAAAAGACACAGGAAATCCGAGTATTTATGAGAAATTCCCTCATTTCAGAGTATTGGTAATTTATTTACCTTCTAAATCTAAAAAACAGCTTGCAGGCCAAACAATATGTGGGCCACCAGTTTGCGATTGCTGATGTAGATAATATACTTCAATTAGTCTAAAATCATTAACTATTTTTTTGGCAGCCTTCTCAAACTGCTGACTCACTGAGCTTTTTGTCTAATGAAATCCTTAAGTGATTCACAAGTGCTTAATCTGTGAACTTTTCTATCCAAGTTGGGTTTCTAGACCTTCTATGTGTTCAGGTAAACCCATTCTGTTACTTTTTCTGCTCCTCAGTTATGTGTTGTTCTTGAACTTGACTCATTTGATCTTTTCTCCAAGTCTTAAGATAAAAATACTGAATGAGACAGAACTGAAAACCAGTAGTCAGGGCCCCCTTAGCCAAGCTCAGTGGGGAAGCCCAACGGCCTCCACATTATTTGCTTCAACTCAAATGAGGTAACACATGCTTTTGAAAGATTAGTAACATTTAAAATTAGGATTTTACATTAAAATACCTGAAATCAGGGCTGGGCATGGTGGTGCATGCCTGTAAGTGGCAGCCTTGGAAGCCACGGCAGGAACCAGGGATCCCGGTTTGAGTCCCGCTTGGGGCAATGTAGCAAAATCTAGTTCCAAAAAATAGCTGGGCACGGTGATGCATGCCTATAATCCCAGCTACCTGGGAAGCTGAGGCTGGGGATCGCTTGAGTCCATGGTATCCCAGGCAACGTGAGCCTGCAGTTCCAAGGGCAAAAATAGCGAGACCTAGTCTCTAAAAAAAAAAAAAAAAAAAAAAAAAGAAATTGGTTTTCACCTCCGGTTAAGATTTAGGGGTAACCAGGCACAGTGGCGCGTGCGTGCCTGTAAGCAACAGTCTAGGAAGCCGCTGTGGGGACCAGGGATCGCGGTTTGAGACCTGCCGGGGGCACATAGCAAGACCTAGTCCCAAAAAAATAGCTGGGCGTGGTGGCACATGCCTGTAATCCCAGCTACCTGGGAAACTGAGGCTGGGGTCGCTTGAGTCTGTGGTACCCCAGGCAATGTGAACCTGCGGTTCCACGGGCAAAAGCAGCGAGACCTAGCCTCAAAAAAACAAAAAACAAAAAACACAAAAACACAAAATACAAAAACCAAAACCAAACCTGAATTCAGGCTTCTTTTGAAAGACAGCGGTATCTGGTAGCCTAAAGTCTGAGCTCTGCTGGGTCCTAGGGCCAGAGCAGACAGTAGCTGACTCTTTGGGATTGATGTCCTTCCTGCAGTCTCCCCCAGTTGCCACATTGTCCATGACCAGCCTGGCCCTGTAGCATGTATGTTAGCAACTCTTACCAAGTTGACATGAATCCATCGACTCATCCATGCATGCATATGTACAGTTGCTTTCTGAGCCCCTCTCTGTGTGCCAGGCTCAGTGTTGAGTGTGCGAGATAACTGTGACCAAGACTGATGCTATCCCTTCGCTCACAGGTCGCACAGTCTACTGGCAAAGCTAGATATGAAGTAAAGATAAGTGCCACAAAGACAGACTCTATCCTAGTACCAGAACTGCAGATGTCAGTCCTTCTGAGAGGACTGAGCCTGTTTTTCTGACTTTCCCAAAAGGCTATCATGAGTGACATAGAGGACAACTTTGCTCAAGCCCAGAGACTTATGCCATATCATACTTCCCTTGTCCACCAGATTAGCAACTGTCCCAAAACAAAGCAAAGCAAAGCAAAACACACAAAAAGGAAATGAGGTTAGTCTTATTTGTCTCACTCTCTTTATCTGTCTCTTTTATCTGCAGAACCTACTGTTTCTTTCCATTTTTGTAAAACAGAATGATGCTGGTATACCTCTTAGTGGGCCTTTTTGTTGTTGTTCTGCAGGATTCTTCTGGGATCATAGGCCAGGCAGTGGCTTGGTGATCTCATTTGTGAGGTCTTTTGAAACCCTGTTACAAAATTCATTTGGGTCAGAGAAACTGAAGTTATATAAGGGTATCTGAATGTTCATAGACTTATTTGCTCTGCTTTCTCCTTTCAAAAATACCATAACTCAAAGTATGAAGTTGGTAGAAATGATTAGCACTATAATTTCCTCTATTTGGAGAATCTTGGTTATAGGGAAAGGTGGATAGGAAAAAAGTTATCCCTTGAAAATCTTAGTTAGGGCACTACTTGATTTCAAAAAGAGGTTCTGATGAACTTAAGCCAAAATGAGTTTATCACGAGATTCTGAGATAAAAATCAGAGCTGTGAAAGAAGAGATGAATACTGGGACACTAGAAAGTTCTAGAACCAAGGAACTTCTTGTCCTTTCCCTTAAGAGATACAGAATGAGTATTCAAAATGCAAAGTTAGTGAGGAGCTTCTGGGTTGGCTACCTTGAGTCACATAACCCCACCAGGACCCTATGTGATATTCCTCAAGGAGAGTCAAGAAGGAAAAGCTAGGGGAGTGGATTCTGGTGGGCGAGCCTGATAGGTGTTTCCTGGAATTTCATTTTCCCAGTGAAAACTGGCTACTCACTCTGAACTCATCACTAGTGCAGAGCTCTCTTTCTAAATAACTGTCTGGGCTATTCAATAGTCTCCCTCAACCAAGCCAATTTAAAAACACAAGTTCTGTGTAGCCCACTTGAGTGTTCCTCCCAACCCCCCCCCCCATTTCAGTCTTCAAGTTAAGCCTCTGTGTTAGTGATGATGGAGAATGCCTGCATAGGCTTAGTATTGCCAAAGTGTTTTTCCAAGTTCCGTAGTGACATCAGCTCATTTACGACTGACCATACTATGAGCTATAAGTTCTTGTTATTTGTGGTAGTTTTATTCTATAAAGTCATTGCTAACACTGATTACATCCTGAACCATTGTTCCCGGGGAAAACGCAGGGTTAGGTTTCTGTGAGCTTCTGACACAATATTGAACCTTGTTTGATATGTGTTTCTGTGTAAAGACATTTTATTTAATATCTGTTGTTGACTCATTAAAATGAAATGCAAGGCCACAGACTCATGCCTGAAAGAAACTAATCTAACACACACACTTTATTTGAAAGACACCATGGCTTACTTGCTCTTTGAAATACACCCTCGGGGGGGGGGGGGGATATTTTCAAGAGCAAAGTTTCCAGCAGAAAGCACAAAATGCAAAGACATGGGACTGAATATATGGCAAAAAAGAACACTTGTTTACAGCATGAAAACCGAAACAAGAAGGCAGCCTGTCGTCTTTTTCAGCTTCAATGGGGAGTGTGTGTTTCAGTGACTCAAATTTTTTGCCACTTGGCTTGTATCTGGGAGGGGTCCTCACAGTGCCATGAATATTGATTGGGGGGTTTACAGGCAACTTTCCACAAGTAGGTGACTTGCAAGTATGGAATCTGTGAGGATTGAGTATCAGCTTGAACGCTGTTGTCCCCACTCTTCAGACGTGGGAGTGGATGTACACAGAGGCTGGCCTGTCCACGCGTTCTGCAGGCGGTGGGTTTGGAGGCATGCTCGACCTGCATGCTTAAGAGGCAGTGGGGTGTGTGAGTGCAGGCTAGACCCTGCACTCAGGGGTGGGCTGTCATGTTTTGTGGACGTTAGGAAGTTGAGGACCTGATGATGTGGACCAGAGTGTTCAACATAGCGGTGGAGAATGGCTCCCCAAGTATATGAGGCTTGTTTTCATGAGGTGCAATGGCATTTGACCCTGAGATAACGTGTCCTCAAGATGACTCTCCTACCGATAGGTGTCAGAACAATCTGGGAAGAATCCCTATTTGTCTTTTGGATTTCTTTTTTTTTAAAAATTATATATATTTAAAAAGATATATATATATATATATATATATATCGTCATTGTGTACCCTGGGGTTCTCCCATTTCCTTAACACCTGTTAACGATCTTTCTTAATCTTTTGTGCCCTCCACCTCCCCCATTTTCTTCCTTGTCCCCCTCTCTCGCTCTATGGTTCGTTGTCTTTTGGATTTCTAAGACAGAAGAGGGTAGTGGTTTATAGCATTGAGTGTTAGTCACAACTTGCTGGAGCTGACTCTTGCCTCTGTTCTTCCGTAGCTCTGTATTCTGGGACAAGTCACTTAACTTCTCTGTGCCTTAGTTTTCTCATCTGTAAAATGGGCATAGGAGTAAACTTCCTCGAGTTGCTGGGAAGATCAGAGACCTAGAGTTGGGAGCAGTGCCTGGCACAGAAGACATGCACTGCAAGTGAGGTCTCTGGTGGTGATTTGCTCCACACCACTAGCCATTGCCATGCATGCCCCCAGCTCCAGTTCAGCAGCTCCCATGGAGGCTGGGTCAGCTGCCAGCTTCTGGGTCTTTTCCCTTCTAGAGGGGCTGCCTGACTCACCTCTCATGCTCAAGTAGATGACATCTAAATACAAGGACTCCTTCCTTTTACCATTAGCTTAATTATAGGGGCTCCCTCACAGCGGGTGTGGGGCGTGTGCTTTGAGACGATTCCCCACCCCCAAAGCTGGCACCAGTACTTGCAAGAATCTTGAATCCTCTTTCCCGCACTCCCTTTTGTTTCTGTGAATTTCTGCACATTTAATCCTTCATCTCTTGATGGGTCCTATTCCTTTTTTTGTATGTTTTCTCTGCCCTGGTTTGAGTTCCAAACGGTCTGCCTGAGTCTCTGTGGGTATCTGGCAGCCTCGGCAGACCTTTCTGAATTATGTAACTGAGATTTTGTATTTTCTGTCCCTTACAGGGGGTTCTTTTTGTGCTCTCATTTGCCTCTGAGGGTCCTAGAGTTTTCTTTGGGCTCCCCTAGGGTTTCCTTATAAACATTTTCCCCTGACATATTTTACCTCTTTAAAATATTTTCTCAGCGCATAAGCAGTGCATATTCGTTACAGAACACGACAAGGTGTAGAGCAAGCAAATAACGTCGCCACCATGTTAAAGCTGTGGTGTGTGTCCTGCCCTCTCTGTCTCTCTCACATGTAAATGGGGTTGTGGCAACATGGAAGACCACCTGCTTTTCCAAGAGGATTTTGTCACTTTTTTTTAAAAAAGGTAATTTAATCTTCATTCCTGCCTTGACCAGCTTGTACTAACAGGTGCCCAAGAATGGTCTGTGAGGACCTTTCCATTTTGCACTATTAAAAGCAGCTCTCTGATATGCTTCTTGTGTCTGCATCCCTAATTAGGTCCTCGGAGCAGGTTCCTAGAAGGTTTCAGCAGTGGTGCTAAACTTGAACTTGAACTCTCCCAGGGCTCACAGGGGCCTAGGCCAGGGCTCTCTCTGTCCCCTCTCCCAAGGCGAGCATCAAAGAGTAGAAAGGGCAGAGCAGGGGCCTTTGTTAATTCTTCTTCTCCTAGCCCGGTTCCCCTCATTTGTACCTCCCTTAACTGATTTGCTTAATTATAGCATAACTGATTTAGTTATAATTTTCCTCTATTCTCCAGGACAGGTGGAAATTTTATTTCATGAAAAACACTGTATTTTTTTTATAGCAATGTAACATAACAAAACAAAGTTTACCCTCCTAATCATTTTTTTCTTTTTGGTGTACAGACAATTGTGTTAAATATATTCACATTGTTGAGCAGTAGTTCTCCATAGTTCTTTTTTATCTTGCTAATCTAGAATTCTAGCCATTGAAACCCCCCTCCCCACCACCAACTTTAGACCCTGGCAACTACCCTTGCATTTTGTGTTGCTCTGAGTTTGACTATTTAGAACCGTATGTAATTTGAATCATACAACATTTGTCCTTTTGTGACAGGCTTATTTCCCTTAGCATAATATCCTCAAGTTTCCGTGGTATTGTAGCAGATGTCAGGATTTCTTGCCTTTTAAAGGCTGAGTAATATTCCACTTTCTATAGCTACCACATTTTGCTTAACCATTCACCCTTCCAACTTGAGCTGCTTCTATCTTTTGACTATTGTGAACTCTGCTGCTGTGAACAGGGGTGTACAAATTACCCCTTAGAGACCCTGCTTTCATTTCTTTTGGGTGGGTACCTGGAACTGGAATGACTGAAGTGAAAGTGTCTTGGGCAGACTCTTCTAGGTGATCTGACCTCTAGTTCCTCATCCACAACTCCAGCTGACACAGTCACTTGCTCACTTGGCATTTTCTGGGCACCATTCTTGTTCCAGTCATCTGTTGAGACCGTGGAGACAGAATGACTGAGTCACATCTCTGCCTCATGGGCTGATATTCCAGCAGGAAGACAGACAGTACTGAAGGCAGCAGTAGAAAACAGCCAGGATGAATTCAACTTGTGATAAGTGTCTTGAAGACACTGAGTCGGGAGAAGGTGCAGAGTGATGTGGTGTGTGACTGCGTTAGGTAGGGAAGGCCATCCCACTGAGTGACCTGTGACCTGAGAACTGTAAGATGGGCAGGTGCCGGCCCAGAATCAGGGAAAATACCCATGCAAGGCCCTGGAATGAGTGAAAGAAGGGCCAGGAGGAGGAGACAAACTTAACATGTTCATGGGGTGTAGGGGTATGGAGCAAAGAAGATTGTGGACAGGGGTTGATCACATAGGGCCTCTGGGCCAGGATAAACTGCTGTGCTGAGTAGTGTAGTGGACTCCTGGAGGAGGGGGAGAAGATGGAAGGATTGAATTTGTACTGAGATGTCTTTTGTGGACTGTTGAGTGAAGGCTAGAATCAGGCAACTGATCCTGTCAGCTGGGAAGATGGGTTAGGAGGTGGCTGTAGACCTGCAGATGAGAGATGAGGACAGAGACTTTCTGATTTTGGAGAGACTTGGACAGATCTTGGAGCTGAAAGGACTTTCTGGTGGGTCAGATGTTACAGGAAAGGGGAATGAACACAAAAGCCAATGTCTAGTACACATCGCGTGTGACATCTTTGAAGTTCATGTCAACCCCATAGCAACACTCTCTAGGTGAGGGCTGTCCAATAGAAAAATAACAAAAATAATATCATCGATATAAATAGAACCTGAATCACTCCTGTCATTTTAACATTTTCTAAGCAACCAAGTTGAAAACTTCAGACAAAACAGGTACAGTTAATTTTGATTGGCTTTCTTTGACTCAGTGTGTTCCTAATATTACTCTGGCAACATGTACACACATTACTAATGGAACATCTCGCTTGTAATTTTCATACTAAGTTTTCAGAACTTGGTCTGTATCTTACACTTTCAGAATGTCTCAGTTTGAACTCACAGCCTCTTGAGTGCTGGGTTGACAACTCTCTGAGGTGGGGAAGTGGAGACTCAGAGTGTAAGCCACTTACTCAAGGTCACAGAATTGGGTCAGAATCCTCCTTGGCCTCTGTCTCCCGTATGGTGCCTGCAGCACTGTGTTAAACCCCAATGGCTGAGGCCTTCTCAAAATGAGCAAATCTTATTCCAGACCCCCTAGGCTCCCCTGTATCGTATGCACACAGAACTAGCATTTACCTCGTATTACAGTTTCATTTCCAAAGCAGATTTCTTTTTTTTGCAAGCTTTGCTTCATTAGACAAATGTGAACCTTTGTTTTGCCTTCCCCTTTCAATTTCTGTTTGCCCACCACATCCTGAAGATACTGGGAACTTGACCATTCCTTCTTTGGGGGGGCATTCTAGCGGGTAGAATGGGCAAGGGGTCATTCATTCAGAAGAGTGATGGCTTACGAGGGTAGAGATGAGGTGCAAAGGTTTTGGGCTTGGACAAACCCAGATTTCTGTCTAGTTGAGGGGTGAATGGTTTGAGACAAGTTAATTTCTCCAAACTTGAGTTTCCTCATCAGCAAAATGAAAATAACCAGGTCACCTGTCTCTCAGGGAGTTGATGTGAAGGTTATATGATATCATTCATGTAAACCATCCCTCAAAAGCATCAATACAAACAATACCGATGCCCTTGTTGATGTTATGATTACTGATGCTCTCTGGTGGCTGCTTCGTGCCAGGCACACCCCCAGTGAGATTAACCTTCACTCCCTTCTCATTATTTATTTAGGAGTGAAATGACTAAACATGCTTTCCTACTAGCTCAGTCAATCTGTATTTCTTGTGCAGGCTGGAAATTCTAAGGGTTCCTACCACGATCCTCAGTTCCTCCTTCCCCCTTCTCACATTCTAGCTTCACTCTCCACTTACCCACCATGCAACTCATGTGCCCCCAGTGTGAACCTGTACCCATGCTGGATTCATTTTTAAATGGGAAATGAGAACTTCTTTGTGCTGGGAAATAGGTCTTTCATACACCAGGGAGCTGGTGGGGAAATATTTTTTGCTGTCATTCTAGAATCCTTATACCCACTGAGCCTACACCACATTGGCTTATAGTAAATAGACCTGACCTCAGTGTTCTTGATTCTGTATGGGCACCAGGAGGGCTGAGGAGCTCGTACTAATAACATCAACGGTAGCTGACATTCATTGACTGAAGGATGCTGAGCTAATAATGTCGTGTCTGTTTTCTCTTTGAATCCTCAAACCAGGCCTTTGAAACCAGTGTGTCATTGTTACATATGAAAGATGGAAAAACTGAATTCAGAAGGGTTGATAGAGTTGCTTAAGTTCTCCAACTAGGCCAGGCACGGTGGCACGTGCCTTTAATCGCAGCCTAAGAAGGGAGGCCGAGACTAAGAATCGCTTGAGTCCATGGGTTTGAGGCCCACCCTGGGCAACATAGAGAGATCTAGTCTCAAAAAATAGCTAGGTGTGGTGATACGTACCTGTAATCCCAGCTACCTGGGAGGCTGAGGCTGGGGATCACTTGAGTCCGTGGTATCTCGGGCAGCATGAGTCTGCGGTTCACTGGGCAACAAAGTGAGAACTAGTTTCAAAAAAAAAAAAAGTTCTCCAACTAGAATTTGAACCTAAGGCTTCCATGCAAGTATCCCTGATGGCCATCTTTGTTGATTGTTGGCGTTTGACTGGCTGTGCTGAGGGAGTCTGCTATGAGTTTAAAATGGACTGGAACTTCTCTGGAGAAGGGCTTCCGGGGCACAGTTCTCCCCCTGAGAGTTTCTAGAGTAGTCTAAGAAACTGTTCAGTGACAGTGAGTTCGAGCCCCAGCATGTGCTTTTGGGGAGGCATCCAGCCTCATCACACCCCTTCAGGTCATGGTGAGGGTTGGGGCTGTGACAAGTTCAGGGGTGAGCAGAGTTCGTGGTCTGATAAGGTGCCCAGGAAAGGGTCATCATTATTGTTACCATTTTCCTCCTCATGTGTCTCACGTTCTATCCTGTCCCTTCTTCTCTGCCTGGAGTATGTGCCTTTCTTCCCCACATCCCCATGCTCTGCCTGCTCAGTTCTCTCTCATCTTGGGCTTTAGGAGAGGATGTTCCTGTCCCATCTTGGGTCCATGGACATTCTTTTCCTCCAGGCCCCCTCCAAATGCAGCTCTAGAACTAATTTCCAGATCCCAAGGCACCACACAAGCTTCCTGAGCGGCTGACAGGCAGCACCTGCGAAGGAGACTCCGTTTTGAGGGTGGCAGACGTGACTGAGGCCTTGTGCAGCCTTGCCCTTTTCTCCACAGCTGGGACCCAGGCATCTTCCCAGCTTCCATTTCTTCTTGAGTATGCTGGAGTCCTTCAGTTAACTCTAGGAACCCAAACCCAGCGACCTTAACCCCACCTGCTTTCTCTTCTTTAGGCACCAGGTCCTCCCCCTCCATTCTCCAAGCCTGCTGATGGCTAGTCCTAGTTAAAGGAGAACTTCAGGCAGGTCACTTCTTCTTGGTGGGCTGTCGTGTCTTGTCAACAAGACCCTCACTCAACTTGCCTCCTCAGAAGGATGTGGCGTTCGAGTGGCTTTGAGGTTGTTGGGCTGGTGAGATGGTGGGTGGAGCTGTGGAGAGCCCAGCATGGCTGGCCGTGGGAAGCTCTGTGAAAGCTTTTGGGGTGGGCACAGTGGCTTCCTGAGTGGGCAGCCAGGCCCTCCTCTGGAAGGCGCTGGACCCTCGGGGCTCATCAGGAACTAACCACAGGAGCTGACCGTGGAGGTGGGACATGAAGCCTTGTCTTGCTCTCTTCTCTTTCTCCAGGAAGTTGAATGCTGCTTGCTAGCTATTTCCCATTTTAAGTGTGTGCTGCTACCAGGGAAGGGGAAATCCTCAAAACCCACCACTTCTGACTCAGGTGCTATTGGTTTTGCCATTACCGCTGGTCTGTGCCCAGCCCCAGTCATGTCTGCTTTTCGTAACCACAGCCTGTCTGGGCCACCCCTTTGTGGGCCTGGGTTTGGCTGCCTGTAAGGACTTGTCCTGCCCACCTGCCGAGGGGGCTACCGCGGGGGGACTGGGGAGCAGGCTTGTGGTCACCAGACATCTGCCTCTGATGCAGGTCTCCTGTCTTGTGTTCAAAGTCCTGTGGCAGCCTTTCCAAAGCTGGTACTGTTGAGTGGACGTGGTTCGTGGTGATGTAAATTGGGTGGCCAAGGTCGGTGGGACAAATGTGAGACTTGCAAGTGTGAGTCCCACTCTCCTGGTGGAATGTGAATCGAGTTCTCTTTTTATATTATTTTAAAATTTATTTTATTATTATTTTTTAATTTTAATTATTTTTAATCAAAGTAGTGTTGATTTACACCACTGTGTAACATAAACTCTCCTAGGTGTGCTTATCCTTGAATGGTGACATTGTGCATGAGTCTATGTGTGTGTAGGTTTGTGTGTATGCCCATAGGTGCATGCATCTCTGCTCTCCAGCTTTTTTCCCCAGTGAACTTGCAAAAAATACTATTTTTGAAAATAATAAATAGAACTAAGGGGAAGGCGCTGTTTTGGAAATTTTCCAGGGTGTGTCACCCAATTTCATATCTTCGACTTAACTTTAGGAAGTGTAGGGATTTGTTAGGGATTATAATTAATATTTTTTCAGAGTCCAGAGTGCTAACCATTACACAATGGGACCCACTATTAATATTTTTTTCTAGAACCCCCAGTTCAACAAAAAGAATGAAGGATGCATTTTCATTTTTTAAAAAATTATTTACTTTTATTTTACATTGTTGTCTACCCTGAGGTTCTCCCACCTCTTTGTCACCTGAGAATCATCATCTTAATCTTTTGTGCCCATCCCAGTCCTGATTTTACCCTCTTCCCCTTCTCTTGCTCTATGCTTTAGTTCTGTTGACAGTTTTAAATTTTTCTTGTTCATTTGTTAGTTTGTTTTCCCTATATCCTACATATAAATGAAACCATCCAGAATTCTTTTTCTTTCTGGCTTATTTCTGCTAGCATGATTCCTTCTAGCTACATCCATGTTGCTGTGAATGACATAAGTTTGTCTTTTTTTTTTTTTTTTGAGACTAGGTCTCGCTATTTTTGCCTGTGGAACCACAGGCTCTCACTGCCCGGGGTACCACAGACTCCAGCAATCCCCAGCCTCAGCTTCCCAGGTAGCTGGGATGACAGGCACCACCACGCCTAGCTATTTTTTTTTGGAACTAGGTCTCGCTACGGGCCCCAGGCGGGACTCGAACCGCGATCCCTAGCCCTGGCCGCTTCATAGGCTGAAGCTTACAAGCACGAGCCACCGTGCCCGGCAAGTTTGTCTTTTTTGATTGATAAATAATATTCCATTGTGTACATATATCACAGCTTTCTGATTCATTCATCTATTTTGGGGCATTTGGGTTGTTTCCTTATCCTGACTATTGTAAGTAGTGCTGCAGTAAACATTCAAGTACAGGTGTCCTTTTGAATTAGTGTTTTTTAATCTTTTGGGTAGATTCCCAGAAGTGGGATTGCTGGATCCATGTTCAGTGGAATGTTCATGGAATCAGTGGTGGTTCCATGTTCAGTAGTTTGAGGGTCCTCCACACCGAATTCCATAGTGGCTGTACCAGTTTGCATTACCACCAGCAGTGTAAGAGTGTTCTGAAAGATGCATTTTTAGAAGAACCAGTCAATTGGGATGATTTCAGCTCTAGTTCAGTGCCCGCTGCATTGCTCTGAATCAGCTGGTAGGTTGAAGAACATCTCAATGGAGCCATTTGTAAATGTGGATGCCACCTGTCTGCCCATCATATTGACCCAGGAAGGGAGCTTCCACCAAAGATGGCACAGAGATTTTGCAGGCTCTGACCAGAAGGGAATTTGTCAGTGTTTAACTTGGCTAGCAGCCCACAACCTACCTTCTTGTACAGTTAGAATCCTTTCCAGTGTAATGTGTGAAAAACCATAGGCCCCCTGCCCACGCCTCCTGGGCTGTATAACCAACAGCTCTCCAGTGTGTGCAAATTGGGAGATGGCTGGATCCTACATCCCCCTGTGACATTTGCTGAAGCAAAGGCCTGTTAATAAGTGGCAGGATTCCCTTGGTCTCAGTGATAAAGATGTACCTGTTACCGGGAGCCCTGGAGAGGAGACCTTTGGAAAAGGAACTCAACACTCATTTTAATGGGTGGTGCACAGTTGTGTTGCTTTTCTCCTGCTTTGTCTCAGAGAATGTTGCGAATCCTGCATTCCTGTTTCTAGGGTTTATTTTGGTTTAGTTTTGTCAGTTTCTCTGTGGGTTTTTGTTCTTGTCTAGAAAGTTGGGAGGATGTTGGTCTAGGGTAAAGAACCAAGGGGGCTTGGATGGTACCCCTGTAGGTGGTCATCTCCATTTGACAAGATGTGAACCTTTTCCCCTAAATCATACACAGTGTTGTAAACCAGTGTTGCCTCAATAAAGGGGGTGTGAAATAGCACCCCTTTGCCCTTCTGTGCCTGCTCTCCTGGGCTTTTAAAGGCTAACAATATGGTTGGTTAAGAGAATGTTACCTTTGGATGCTGTGTGGTTTGATTTCATGGGTTAAATTATTTGAAGGTCATGAGCTTTAATTTTTATGCCGTGATTCTCAAGCCTTGTATCACAGAGCCCCAGAGCTCTTATCTTAAGGGATGAACATATTACTTCCAAGACAGTGTTATTTATATTTTTAGTATGAAACTACCTTAAAATATATTGAGTAATTTAAAGATGTACATTGTGTTTATGTTGTGATTTATACATTCAAAGTCTTCTCATTCCCATTTAGCCATTCTTCATATGGAACCCCATGTGAGTCAGTAGGGGGGTAGTCTTATTTTTTATTTTGTTTGACATATATAAAAAATAGAGAGAGAAGGAGAGAGGAAAGTATGTGAGAGAAACAGAGTATGTGAGAGAGAGACAGAGAGTATGTGAGAGAAACAGAGAGTATGTGAGAGAGACAGGAGAGTATGAGACCGAGGGAGAGAAGAGAGGGGGAGAGCATGTTGGTTTGCAGCACTGAACAAAAGAGGAAACTATTCTTATGGGAATTTAGCACAACCTAGGGCATGCAACGGGCTCATTTTGCAGGGGAGGAAAGGATAACCCAGAGAGATGAAGTGAATTCTTACATCCAAAAATGAGTTGGCATCAGAATTAGACTCTTATTCAAGTTTGCAGATCTCAGTCCCTTACCTGCCTCAGGTTCTGCCCCACAACCTCCTGTGAATGGAGGATCATAACCTGTTCACAGGGGAATGGACCAGCCCTCAGTCTTTCAGCCAGACTGGGAATCTGCCTCCCCTGATCTCTTGTCTCCGAAGTGGAATTGGAATGGTCCTTAATGCGTATTTTTAAAACGTGGGGGTGTCTGATGGAGTCATCCTAGGACCTAGGATGCGTTTCATCTTTGGATAACTCCTTCAACTCCCTTCTGATTCTCTCTGGAAGAGACTCAAAATCTGTGTGGAGTGTAAATAAAGAGAAAGAGAAGGGAACAGGAGAGGGAGAGCCAAGAGGAGAAATTGAGACTTGAGGAGTAGCGGGGAGAGTCAGGAGACCTTGCTGGATTTGGAGTCAACCAATTGCTGTTGATTGAGGTCTTTGCTAGCAGCATGGTGGTCTGTTCTAGCACCTCCTTTTGCTTTTCCCAGATGTGCTGACAAGCCTTGTGCTAGGCTGGCTTATGATTATACTAGGAGGATTTTCTAACACCCATGCCTGGATTTCTAAGCAGTAACCTTCAGTGGGCTCGGACTGTTCCAGGCTCAGCCCCTGAGAGGTCCAGGGACTGTTGACAAGCTCTGACTTATGATCAAGGCAGAAAATATGAAAAGCACCAAAAAGAACATCCTGTTCAAAGATCATCGCTGCTGATATTTTATGTCATTCCACTATTTTTCTGGGCATATAAATATATGCACTTATTTTCATGTCTTCCTTATAAAATAGTTTCAGACAGCGTTCTTTTTATACTAAATGGTGTATTGCAAATATTTGTCCCATCAAATCTTTTTCTAGAAAGGATTTTAAATGCTGTGTACATTTTCATTGAATGTGTTGACCATTACCTAAGACTGTTATGTAAGCAACCCTGATTTAATACAAACAGTCTTTATTCAAGGTTATTGCCGAATATTTCCTAAGGATATGTTCTTGTATTAGTTAGCTTTTGCTGTGTAACAAAACATCCCACAGGTTAGTGGTGCAAAGCAGCCAGCTACCTTTTGAGCTCTTCTGGTATGCATGTAGGGCCAGTTCTTTTGGTCTGAGCTGGTCTGGGCTGAGTGGAAATAGTTTATACTTGCTTGTGCTTTTGTAATCAGGTAGTAGATTGCTTGGGAAGAGCATGGTTTTGCAGCCTCCAGCCAGTCAGCCTTATTGAACTAGCAGTCACCGAGTTGCTAGATTAGCAGGAAGTCCTCTGAGGCACAAATTTTGTAAGTTTATGCTTGTGTCAGGCTTGCCTCTGTCTCATGGCCCAATGCATGTGACATGCCCATGCTCAGAGCTAGCCTGTGAGGACATTACCACAGCACATGACTGACCCATGTTTAAACTCAACTCATTACAATTCTCCGATTGGAATTTCTGATTCAGAGTGTGGAAAATGCTTTTGATGCCAGGTTGCTATCTAGAGAAATTGTAACTAATTTATGCTGTCACCTAGATTATATGCATTTCCAATTCTCTTGATCAACGCATACAGCCATTACTTTAATTTTCTTGCAGAAAATAGCATTGTTGCTTAAAAAAATATGCTAAAAGCAAAGCACAGCAATAATGCTGACCTCTGTTACTGTACTCTACCCCTGTACTTGATTCATTTTGGCATTGTTTGTTATTTTTCCTTCTAGTCCTAATGGGTTAAGTTTATTTACATTATTTTTAGAAACTGTCTATATTCATTAGTGAAGTTGACCTAGAGTTTACTTTTTTGGTCTGCTATCTTTGACAATTTTTTGCTGTTTTAATCAGAACATCTGGGAAACCTATATTATATTCTTGTTTTTGATGCATGGGAAGAATTTAGATGGCAAAGTAGTCATAATGATTTTTAAAAGTTTAAGCAAATTTTCCATACTTCCCTAGTACAGTGAACTTTGGGACCTGGTATCTGTTCTGGAATTAGTAATTTGACAATTTTCCATTTTATTTTGTGTTGACTGCTAAACTTCCAAATATATTATGTCTTCTCTAGAAGAACCACTTGGTCAAATTTCTAATTTATTACGACATATTTGTATCTATATGCTAACTGTATATGTATTTTTTCTGTAGCAATTTGAGAAAATGATTTGGAAAATCTTGCCATCTGCAGTTTTGTACCTTTTCTCATTTTTACTGAGAAGTTCCTATTTTTGTTTTCTGAAATTTTTCTTGATGAGCTTTGCCAGAGTTACTATTTTATTTTCCCCCTTAAATAACCACCCTTTAAATGTATCCTTCCATTCTGTTTCTTGATATGTTAATCCCTATTTTATTCTCCACTCATCTTGGTTTTATGATTTCTTCCGATTTTCTTGCAAAATGCTTTTTTATTCTTTTCATTTTTGTCTACTGATTTGTCAGAGATAGGATAGAATGGGAATCTTCCTCTTGATGTTGAGGTTCTTCCAACACATTTTTTTAAAAACAAATTTTACTTGATGTATTTTAAATCTACAGCATTGGAATTTTGTTCAGTCTTCAAGGGTGAAGTCAGACACATCTGAGCTCAAACCTTCTTGGTTGCCTTTAGCAAACGATGACCTGTTTATATACTCCTAAAAGCTTGGTGACTGACAGTAATGGTGGTGTAACTTTTTTTAGATATTCGGTCACATAGTCACTTAAAGTACTTACCCCCACACCAGGAACATGGACTATACTCTGTTGTTGGTCTGTTACTGTTGATCTATTGTGAACCCCACACACCTATCTTTGCCCTGTGTGATATTTTCATGCTTTTATGTTGTATTTGTCTGATATTATTTTCTCCACTCATGGTGATGTTCCCATTTTTGTATTTTCATTTTGTGTCATTTCATTTTCAACAGGTCTCTTGTGGACCACATTAATTTGAATTTTGGTCTTTTTCTTCAAGTTGTAAATCTTTATCTTTATGATAGTTTAATTCAACCCATTCATCTTTCTGCAAGGTGTTTTGCAAGCTTTTACTCCCTCCGTCAACCTACTCTCTTGCTTTTGAAGATTTGAGAGCAAAAGTTTTATGAAAAAAATCCAGGCATATTTCATTTTACATGATTTGTCATTGACATTTGCATTGTTTCATACCATTCAGGAAGAGTTTTTGTGAAATGACTCTTAAGGTTCCCTTATTTCATTATTCACCTTTCACTTTGGGGGACCCATTTCCTTCTGACTGACTAAATTGGTTCATTCGTTTGGTCTATACTTATTAAATATATACTATGTGTAGTCTGTGTCTTCATCAAATCTATATTTAGAGGATAAGAGAGATTAAAAAAAAGAAATAAAAAAGCTGAACCTCAGAACAAACACAAAAGATATAGGGGTTCAAGGAGAGGACTAGTGAGCATATATGGAGGGGTCTGATTAGGACCTGTGATGGGGTCTGGCTTCGTAAGCAGGTGACATTTCTGCTGAAACCTGAAGGAACAGGTGGAATTGGCTATGAGGAGAAATTAAGGGCAATCTAAGCAGAAGGATCAATATTGGCAAAAACCCCAAGAAAGGAAATTGTCTTATTCTAACATTGCTTCCATCAAATTCTTTATAAATATTTAATGATGAACTCTAATTAAAGGAATACATGTAAGCATAAGTAATTTCTTGTAGACTCCCAAATGAAAGTTTGGTAAGAGTATCTGAAGACCAGTGGAATACTGTCCATCCATCATCCGTCCGTCCGTCTGTCCGTCCGTCCATCCATCTGTTCATCCACCCTTCCAGAAAACATTTACCATGTGCCTCCTATGTACAAGATATCATATAAATAATATAATCATCTCTGGATTAGAGAGCATGGTGGAGGACCCATGAGGATAAAGTTTGATGCCTCTCTAGAGTGGAATGGACCAAAGTGGGTGGGGAAACACGTGTGGTATGCTCTGCAGAGCCCTGAGCAGGGAGGGGGTTGGTGGGAAAGAGCTGAGACCAACTCCTGCCAGATGGCTTCATTCTTCCCCCTGAAGGAAGTGGGACTTCGTGCTGCGATATGAGACACAAGAACAGTGTTTCCTGTGGGTTTGCAAGGGCATTTTGAATCTAAAGTCTACAGCTTGTTGATGTGCGAAATAAATTTTTTTTTTATTTTTCATTGTGAAGGAATGATCAGGCCAGTTTTATCAGTGTGGAAAAAGGTACTTGGGGTGAATTTAAATATACACATCCTATTGGGTAGATCTCTTGAAAAACACAGGAATTGCCTGTTAGGGACCCTCTCAGGCACTTGCTCTTGGTTCTTCCAGTGGTCCCTAGAATTTCACGTCCTCAAATCCCTGGAAATAAAGTTTCTTCAGTTGACCAGATTCTGATACTGGTTCCTGTCTAATTTGACTATGAATCTCACTTCTTCAATTGTGAGATGAGAAAGGGATTGGATTGCTTGATCTCTTAAGACTTTGTCTATCTTTAAGATTCAATCATTTGCTTATTCAGTTACTCTCCCTACCTCCCTCTCATCTTTCCTCTCTCTTCTCTCTATCGCTCTCTCCCCCCTTCCATCTGACTTTTCCTCCATCCATATATTTGTCTAGTGTTTAAATGAGTGCTTTCTGTGTGCCAGGTACTATTCTAGATGCTTACCCAATGATGAGTTAGTGATACAGTTCCTGCCTCATGGAGCTCATCATTTACTAAGAGAGACAGACAAGCAATCACACAGATAACAATATATGATAACTGGTATAAATAAGAATAGACTAGACTAGAATGTGTATCCAGGTGGTCTTTCTTTTGAAGGTTAGGGAGGTCTTTCATTACAGATTGAAGTTTAAACATTAATTAGGCGAAGATTGGCAGAAAAGCATTTTGGGCAGAAGACACAGCCTTCCTGAGGTAGGAAGGAGTAGGACAATATTGAAGAGGATCAATGTCATGAGAAAATGATAATACAAGTAATAATAGAAGCCACTTCTCTATGAGCGCCTGCTGTTTTCCAGGCACTATGCAGGCCTTAGCTGTGTCATCTTGATCAAGTCTTTAACCTCCCTGTGTCTTGTTTATAAAACGGGGTGGTAGGATTGTACTTACTCCTTTGGTTTGCGCTGAGGAGCTGATGATGTCATGTCTGTGAAGATCTTCACTCTATGCCTGAGCCAGGGTAAGTGTCCAGAGGATGCTACAGTTCTTTTTGTGAATGATGTTGGGTGAGAATAAGTTTTCTGTAGGACTCAAGGTTTGTCCTTGGTCTTGTTGATGGCCCTCTGTTGGGATCACTCTTAGAATTTCGCAAAAGTGGAAGTCTGCCACTCAACACTACTGAGCATGTGAAACAGCTGCTCCACTGTCTGCTTGCAAGGAGGAAGGAGGGGATGGGGATATCAGCCATGAATTGGTCTTCAAGCTGCAGGGACATGAGAGGTTGGTTGTTGGCCTTTGCAACATTGGTTGGCATTGTTGAGGGTGCGGAAGGACAGGGTGATGACTATCAAAGAACACACAGAGAAGCAGAGTATTCTACTATTTTCAGTTGAAAGACTCTAAAGAAAGACCCTGTTTCTTGAGAAGACATTTCTCCCAAATCTCTCTGCTGAGAACCAGGGTTTTTTCCTTGACTCAGATATAAACTTACTGGGGTAAACAAAACGATGGACCTTCTCAGCTTTCAGAAAGCCCCAGCACCCAATGTGTGTGTGTGTGCGTGTGTGTGTGTGTGTGTGTAAATATTTGAACAAACCTTGTAAATTACTTTTATTCTTTTGTAATTATTTATCTGTATTTATCTGTAAGTCTCTTTATTTTTTGGAATAGAGAGAAAAGGAAATAAAGAAGGCACAGCTTTGCTTGTTAAGAGTCCATTCATTGGTCCATGTCTGGTAACACTATTTGTAACACATGGTGGGTGGGGGGTATGCTGCTGAACTGGTGAGTAGAGGCCAAGGATTCTCCTGAATATCCTACCAGGCACAGGACATTGTCACCACGGAGAATTGTCTGGTCCAAGTGGCTGATGTGCCATGATTGTGAAGCCCTGATCTCTCAGTCTGTCAAATACCAATTTTCTTTGTATCTGAGATATTTTTGGAATTGTGATTATAGATATATTTTTTCTTACATTGCTGTATACTCCAAAATTCTCCCACCGCCATGTCACCTGTGTGCCATTATCATAATCTCTGATTTTGCCCTCCTTCTCTCCCCCACCCTTGCTGTATGCTTTAGTTCTATTATTCATTTGTTAATTTTAATTTTTTCTTGTCTTTCTGTTTGTTTTTTTATATCCCGCATATAAGTGAGACCATCTGATATGTATCTTTTTCTTTCTGACGTATTTTTGGCAAGCACCATTCTTTCTAGCTCCATCCATTCTGTGGTAGATGACGTGAGCTTGTCGTTAGGATGGCTGGATAATACTCTATTGTGTAACTATACCACAACTTTTTGATCCACTTATTTGTTCTGGGGCTATCAAATACCAATTTTATAAAGCCATTTGGGAGGATCCAGATCACTTAATCAGTTTATAGGAAACTGGGTTTTGTGTGTGTGTGTGTGTGTGTGTGTGTGTATATGCCTGGGTTGTTCCTTTATTTTTATTTTTATTTATTTATTTTTTTTGAGACTAGGTCTTGCTATTTTTGTCTGTGGAACCGTAGGCTCTCGTTGCACGGGGTACCACAGACTCAAGCAATCCCCAGCCTCAGCCTCCCAGGTGGCTGGGATGACAGGCGTGCACCACCACGCCCAGCTATTTTTTTTGGAACTAGGTCTTGCTACAGGCCCCAGGCGGGACTCGAACCGCGATCCCTAGCCTCTGCCGCTTCATAGGCTGAAGCTTACAAGCACGAGCCACCGTGCCCGGCTCACCTGGGTTGTTCCTAATGGATCACCCTTCCTTTTCCTTTTTTATGTGGGTGTTTTAATTCACCTGTTAAGAGTCCATCCATTGGTCCACCCATAAATACTGAATTTATTATGCAAAGCTAGAAATCCTATAGACACAGGGTTTACAGTAGCAACCCAGCCCTCCTCTGCTCCTGCACTCAGGTTCTTGTTTCCCCTCTTGGGGGGAATCCAGCTACAATTTTGCCTGTATAGATAAAGAGCTCTTCCACATCTGAGTTTTTTTATGCCCTCTATGTATGCATGGTCCTTATGCGCATTTTTTTTTTTTTGCTGTTTTTCATAAAACTTGACAGCTTCATTCCTGCATCAGCCACATGCTGCTCCCTTCTTCCGATGCCCTGGTGGTCTCCTGCTGACTGACATTGGGCTCTTGCAGCCTTTGCTCTGACAGTGCTGCAGGGACTATCCTTGTGCTTCACTGCTGACACATGTGCAGACTCATCTGTCGCCCAGTGTCCTGCAGGTGGAATTGCTGGGTCAGAAAGACCTGTGCCCTGGAAAGCTGGTTGGGGATTTGTGACACCACCCCTGACCCCGTGTGCTGGGCCTTCTCCACGTGCCTCGACTCGAGTCCTCCTTGACACCCCTCAGGGGGTTTCTGAGCTGCCGGGGCACCTCTTTTTCTTGCTACCAGCCCTCGAGGGAATTGATCTGTCTCATCTACAAGATGTACTTCTTTTTTCCTTATCAAAATGCAATTTCCAAATATGGGCTGAACATGTACATTGTGTCTGCCGTTCTGGGGCTGGAAGATTTTGGCGCTATAATTTTTCCAAATCACTCATTGTTTCATGCAGCTCAGCACGAGCCTCTCTCTCAGCAGCCCGTCCTCCCTGATGGATCATGCCCGCCCCCTGCTCCAGTGGGCTTCCTCTGGAGGGTACGGAGAAGCCTTGGGTTTTCTTGCTGAAAAAAATCGTCGACTCCATGGGGACGCCTGCTGCCTGATTGGGAGTGTGTCGGCATTTAGAGCCTGCTGGCTGCAATCTCACTCCGCAGACTGGAAGTTGTGGGGTGTTTTTATCTGCAGGAAGCAGCTCGGAGCGGAAGGGGAGTGAGAGTAGATGGATAGAGGAGGGAATCAGCAGAGGAGGAAGCCGTGGGAGAAATGTCTTCTTTTAGAGACAGGCACCCCAGGTTCCTGCTGTCCGACTTGGGAATGCCAAGTCGGAATTAAATGGGAAGCTGGGTTGCTTCTGCCAGATCTGCCTGTGAACCAGCCCCATTGAATGCCTAGAATTGGAGATTCTATAGTTTGCACTTGAACTTGAACCCCTCAAGCCTCATAGGAATTGCCTGGCTGTGGCCCCTTTCCTGAGACCCCCAAGTAAAACTTTCCAAGGCATCGGAGATCACAAAAGACCTCCGGCCTGGCAAATACATTCCCTGAGTACTGGTAGCACCTGCTAAAGATGCCGTGACTGTGTGTCTTGTTCATTGTCATTCCCAGTTCCTGCCATGGTACCTGGTACACACTAGGTACTCAATAAATGCTTGCTGAACAGGGAGGAGACTTGATGACTTATAGAGGTGCTGGTCTGCTGGGATTTAGACTCATAACTTGTGGATGAACAGCTTTGCAGAGCAGAGGGGGCCGTGTAGGGTGAGAGGCAGGGCTCAGACCTGTGTGGATGAGGTAGGTCCTTTCTGGAACTTGGATTTCTCCTGGAGACCTGAGGAGGCAGTGAGAAATGCTGGCCTCTGTCTTTTAAAAAACATCTTTTTTATTTTGGAATATTTTCCAGTTTTGAGGAAAGTTGCAAAGTTAGAAAATTTCCACATACTGCTTCTCAGTTCCTCCTATGATCATCGTAGGTGATAGGGGAACCTATAAGACCTATTAATGGCATGGGGGCCCCTACTGTTCTGTAGGGTCATCAGAAATCCTTCCAGAACCCACCAGTGAGGCCAACTAGGGTCTGAACAACAACTATGAAATGGCAACAGCGGTAGTGGTAGCAATCGAGGTTAGCAGGGCAGGCATAGCCTCTTCCAAGGCACTGTTAGAACAATGCCTGTTTTGTAGTTAGGGGTGCCGACACAGAGCAGTTTGGGCTGGGAGGTCACACAGCTGCCTCTAGCAGGTACTGGACTGTTCCAGATTCTCCCTCTTCACGGTTAACTTTCTGCACCATAACAGTAATGGCACCATGTCCTGATGATGGTGTCCTAGGGATGGGACTGCATTTTGGGGCATGTTGTTTCCAAGCTCTCCCCACACTGCTGTGGAGAAGAGCACTCAGTTTGTTTTCCTGCTTAGAACAAAAGTGTATGAACTTGAGATTTGGTGAGTAGGGGCAGGAAGAGAACCTGTGTGTGTGTGTGTGTGTGTGTGTGTGTGTGTGCTGGGGAAGGAAGACACACACACAGAAGGAGGGAAGAGATTCTATTGGTTTCTGTCCTGGCTTTTTTCCATTTGTATTTAGGCAGGTCCCCTCGCTACGCCTGGGTGTTGGTTTTGCCACCTCATTTCTCTCCCGACACATCAAAGACACCAAAGCTCAGTCAACATGTGAGCAGTCAGAAGTGACTTAATTTTGAGAGTTAAAAAAAAAAAGCTTCAATTAATTAGCAAGCACCAGCCTCAGGACTTTTAGCTACTGCTGCCTCACGTCTTGTAGGTAGCTGGCCAGCAAATGCAGCTTCAAGGCAAAGTGTCATCTGTGGGTGGGTTTGGATTAGGAGGGGGATAAAGTAGGGGCTGAAGCAGCAGTGGAAGGGTCCTTGGGGTGGGGGGTAAACTTGAGTTGTTTTCTAACCAGGGTCTTGATTAGCCTGTGGTTCCCTCTGCCCGAGATACTCTGACTTCACATGCAAAACTCTTGTCCTTCACTCTCCACTTTAAACCTCTCCAGCTTAAGTGTCTCTCAAACAGACCCTTGCTGACACCCCATGATTCCTCCTGGACATTAATTGGACTAGGAGCTTTGCAGATTGAGGATCTGTTTGTCTTGCTTAGAACAAAAGTGTATGAACTTGAGATTTGGTGAGTAGGGGCAGGAAGACTTATAGAGGTGCTTATAGAGGTGCTGGTCTGCTGGGATTTAGACTCATAACTTGTGGATGAACAGCACCATTTAATGCCCAGAGCAGTGCTGGGTGCATTTCAAGTTCTTATTTTTTCTTGGATAAACAAATGCCTGGCCTACTTTTACTGTTTGTTGCATCTATCCTGGAAATTATGCTACTGCCATTCACCAGCCTCTTTCATGGTGGAGGCTCCAGGCTGCTTGTGAGTGTGCAGGACCAGCGCAGGAGTATGTCTGCCTTGTTCACCTTCCAGAACCTGAGCCAGTGTGTGAGTTCTGGGGTCAGATCATGTGTCTTCTTTTCCCAGGTCTTCTGCTTCCCTGCTGCATCATTTTCATCAACTCAGTCACCGAGTTGCTCTCTGCCTCAGTTTTCACAGAATGTACAAAGGGAACAATAATAGAATCTTGCAAACTGACTCTAGATCAGAGGACACAGCAGGGGAGAGGATGAGAGAGGGGTCAGTACACCCCGATGGGCCAGGCATGGTGGCGTGCATCTGTAATCCAAGTGCTGGGAGGTAAGAGGCCAGGGATCTTCATGGGTTTGAGACTACCCTGGGCAACATAGTGAGACTTGGTCTTGAAAAAGCAGCCAGATGTGGTGGCGGGTGCCTGTAATCCCAGCTACCTGGGAGTCTGAGGCTGGGGATTGCTTGAGTCCGTGGGATCAGAACTACCTTGGGCAACATAGTGAGACCTAGTCTCAAAAAAAAAAAAAAAACCCACCAGGTGATGATGGATCACAGATGCTACGGTGGTGGGAGAGCTTCCAGGACTGACCAAAAGGAGAAATCAAACCCTGTACAAAAATGAATAATGGTGTAAGAAAATAAAGTTAACTATTAAAAAAAGGAAGAATAATTGCCTCTGTCTCCTGGGGTTGTGAGATGATTAGTGTCTGGCATAGAATGTTATGTAAATATCAGTCATCGTTTGTACTAAAAAATATCTGGGTGTGAAGTTTGGGGGAATCACAGCAAAAATGCACTGCCCCCTTTGAAGGGGCAAAATCCTCCTTCTTTCTTAAGAAAGAAGAAAGATTGGATCAAGATGAGCCGAGAGGTAGGGCTCCTCGAAGTCGTGCTGTTGAGGAACTGAGATGTTTTCCTTCTCTCCAGTCTCTTGGAAAAGGCTAGCATGTGGCTGCTCGGGGCTTCTTTTTCCTCGCTGCTGCCTACAGCTCTCCCTTTGCATTGGGACTGTTGGGAGAAAAAAAAACCCACAAAACCAAGCAGCTCGGAATCCTGCTTGCTAACTGGCCACTGGCGTGTGGGCCCCCGCTTCCATTTAGAGAAGCAGCCGGCCATGGAATGCGCCTGGGCTGACTGGGGCTCCGCTGCCAGGAATGCCTTCTGCAGCTCCTGCCTGACTAGATCCCAGCTCTGGGGCGTTCCTTCTCTCTTCTTACCCGTTTGTATCCGTTTCACACAGAACAATAAGCAATATGCAGACTGATCGCGGCTGTTCAGTCCATGATGGCCCGTAGTAGCCTGAGAAGAAGCCCCTCGCACCCCAGCTCACCCCCCTCCCGCCCCTCCTGGGCGAGGTGTCCAGGGTAGCTGTGCGCTCAGTGAACTTGGAAGCTCGGATAAACAAGGGATATATTTGTAAGTGTACCCCAAGTATACTTACGCAGGAAAACTTAGATGGCAACATGAGTCATTGTTCATGCACAATTCCTATTTAAGTAGGTGTCTTTCCCCCCTTTTTTTGGATCAATGTGACCATTTGTTACCCCTTTGCTACCCCTTTGTTACCCCTTTCCCTTTTCCTTTTCGAGTGATTTCCCAAGCACGCACAATCCGTGCATACTTGGATGGATTTGCTGCTGGTAGGATATGCAGCACCTAGAACAATCCCTGGCACATTGTAGGTGCCTCATAAATTTTGGTTGGAGGGCTGACTGGAATGTGCACTTACCCATTATGCACTTACGCAGTTGGTATATACACCGTCTCCTCTTAGCTTTCTTCTTAATAATGTCCCAGGGCACTTGACACTTGAGCTGCCTCATTTATTTTTAAGAGCTTCACAGTATTTCCTTTTATGAATGATAATGTATTTAACCAGCCCCTTGGTGATGGCCATTAGAATTGCTCATCATCTGATGCTATTACAAACAATATGGTAATGAGTGTTACCGTGTATATTTACCTGTGTGGGTTTGGCTGCCTCTACAGAATCCTCGTTAAGGTTGCATGATGGTCCTGGGCCTCTGTCTGGACCTTGTGTCCACAAGTCGGACCGGTGTCAGCAGGGCTTGCCTCCCTCTGCAGATGGGGGGCACTTGACCATGCCCGGGGAATCCATGTTTCACCAAAGGAAGGGGAGGGCCCCCTTCCTGAGGCTGTAGCAGCTTCTTGACCAAAGAGACCCTCACAGCAGAGAGGAGGGCTGTAATCTCACTGTGCAGAAACTAGGGTTCCTATAATTTGTGCGTGGGTGCACCCCACCCCATGCTCTTAACAGTTGTCTTCAAAGCAGTTAATAAATGTAGTCATCATTAACGTGAGAATGCATGAAGACATGATCCCCATGGGAATCATGGGGGCAAAGAATGGATGGCTGCTGCTGAAAAGCTTTCCATCCTGGGTCTGTGGGTGCTTCTACCAGACCACTTCTTCCCGTATCCTTATCAGCACAGGATATTACTAACTTTTTCATCTTGTCAACCTTATCAGTGAAAACTGGTATCTTCCCCCTGCATCTCATCGTCATTTGCCTTGCTTTGCTGAGGAAAACCTTTTTTCTGTTTGAAAGCTCTTTGTTTTTCTCTTTCCCTGAATTGCCTCATCTTTTGCTCTAGTTTCTGCTTTCTTATTGATTTCAACAGGCTTTTATTTATTAAAGAACATGGCTCCTAGCCTAGGTTTTCTATGTAAGTCTATATAAAATGATATTTTTTTATTTTGAAAAAAAAAAAAGGATAGGTTACTATGGAATTTTTTACTCTGTCGATATTTAAATATTCTTCGTCAGATTCAGGAGTCTTCCTTTCCTGTCTTCTGCATGTTGTGCCTTGCTTAGAAAGGTCTCCCCCTCAATGATCTTATAGAGCAATTCTCCCATATTTTCTTTTACTACTTTAACTTTTTTTTTTTTGCACTTAAATCTTTAATCCATCTGGAATTTATTTTGGTTTTAGGAGGGAGGTGAAGATCTAGCTTTATTTTCTACCAGATGGCTAGCCAGTTGTCCCAATACCATTTATTGAATAATCCATTGCTTCCCACAGAATTGAAATGCCGCCTTTATCATACATTAAATGGTGGAGGAGGGATTTTGTAGGCATTTTCCGAGAGCCCCCCGAGCCGGTGAGGAGGGAGGACTTTAGGGGGTTTCAGCTGAGTAGATACAGAGACCCCTGCCTCAAGTTGGGTATGGACCCAAGGTCCCCCATCGTTGATCCAAGCAGAAATGCTGTGTGGGGGGTCAGTGGGCAGCCCAGGTGGGGCAGGATGGGGAGAGGGGTGAGTTCCCTGTGCTGGGTGGGACTCACAGAAGGATTAGCCTGGACCCTGTGGGCCCTGGCCAGGTTGCCTGTCTGCTGGATCTGTCCTGTGCACTGTGGGGTATTCAGCAGTAGTCTTACCTCCACCCACTGGATGCCAGTCCCAACCCTGTCCCCAGCAGGACAATCAACAGTGCCTCCGGACATTGTCAAAATGCCCCCAGGAGCCCGGCTGGCTCTGACTGAGAACCGCTGCTTTATCCGGCCTGCCAGGCAGCCTTCACGGGAGGCACACGGGGCCCTGGCTTGTTCTGAGAGTCGCCCTGCACGGTAGCGAGGACCCTGGGACCAGGCACCAGCAAGGGGGGAAGGGCCTTTTTGTGGCAGAGAACGGAGATGCCAGGTGTGCTGTGAGTGTGGTGTCTGTGGGGTCCGTGGGAGCCAGCGCACTGAAGGAGAGCAGCAGCGCTTCCCACAGGGCTCGGCCGAGAATCTTTGACAATTCCCGAGGTCCCAGCCTGAGCCAGCCCTGCCTGCACCCCCGGCAGAGGGCCTGGCCAGCCCTTGGATCCCGGAGCAGAGACTGCGGCCTGAGGGGTGGCCGTCTGTGATCCAAGTGTGTCCCTTTATTGCCTACTGTCCCTTAGCAGTAACAGAGTCTCCGGGGATGCCAGGACACCTGCTTTCAGGAGCTTTGGGCAGAACTCCCCATCGAATAGGTAGGTGTGGGCGTCAGATCGAAGTGGTGGAATCCCCCAGGGCTTGGGGGTGCCCATGGGGGCACTGGCTGAGGCTGGAGCAGCCCCTGAGGTTAACCTGGTGGAGGGGGGTGGCAGCTTGCGAGTGGCTGGAGGGGCACGAGCGGTTTGAAGACTTGCAGGGCTTTCTAGGCAGACAGGGAGCATGGGGCGGGGATGCTGGCAGACAAGAGCTCTTGCAGCGCTTGTGGGGCGCCCACTGGGAGTGGCTGTAGCACAGGATGGAGGTGGGGCCAGACTCAGGGGCACCTTGCTAAAGGGTGTGGGCTTCCCCCTGACTTCCAGGCACGCTCACCCACTCGACAGAGAAAAGCCATATGGGAGTGCCCACAGGAGACCACGAGGAACAGCACAGGGCTGCCCAGCTGCGCGCCCTGCCCCCCTCGCATCCCGCTTGCTCACCTCTCAGGAATGGCAGCTGCTTTTGTGCACGGTGCCTACGGTGGTGCCTGGCGCACAGGCCACTGGGTACCTGCTGGAGGGGTGAACGAACCTTCACTGCAAACCCGATGTCACTCGCCCGTTTCACGTCACGGTGCAAGGAGCCACGGTCCGTGTTCGAGGCCACAGGATGTGGGGTTCCCTGCAGCGGACTGTGCCCCCTTCCTACGGGCCTCCACGCAGCCAAACTCCACTTCCTTGGCCACCAGTGTCAGCTGGAGCTTCTCTAGTGGACACCACGGATGAGTGGTTGGGGCAGCAACAGAAATGAACTCTCACAGCTCTGGGACACTCTGTCCTTGTGCACAGGGGGCCATGTGGTGGCTTCCCGTAGCAGAGCAGATGCTCTCTGGGGACACGGTCAGGGCGCAAATTCTCTCTGTGAGGGTGCCCCTGCATGACCGAAGACCCCACACCCCAGTACCGGCACACAGAAGGGTAACTGGCGGTGGGAGGGTGGCACAATCATTCAGTCCATGGTAGCGAGCCATGCTGCCAATGGATGGAGTGTGGGGGTGAGCGATCTTGCCCCTCTTCCTAAGATTTTCTCCTCCAGGCATCTCCTTTCTTGCACCCCAGCCCCCATCCTAACAGAGGAAGCTGTCCCAGCAACGTGTCAAGCCAGAACATTATTTTGTTCTCATTGTGTTTACTTTTATGGTTGACTGCTCCTCAAGTCAAGATGCTGCCTTTTCATTCCACGTTCTTAGAAGGTAATTTGTATCGTTAAAATTGTTGAATTTTATTAAAACTTATATAACACAAAATCCATCATTTTCACCATTGAGAAATGCACAGTTCAGTGCTTTTTAAAATATATTTATTATGTCGTGCAATCATCACCAATAGCTAATCCCCAAACATTTTCCTATGAAACTACCCATTAGCAGCCCCTAGCCATTCCTGGTCCCACTGCGCCCGCCCCTCCCCCCCCAACCTTGGCAGCTGTCAGTCTTTCTGTTTCTAGCGGTGCCTCTTCTGGAATCACATGAAGCATGATCCTCTGCGACTGTCTTCTCTGATTTATTGCCCTGTCTTCAAGACTCATTCACGTTGTTGCATCTTCAAGACTCATTCACGTTGTTGCAGCATGTGGTGGTAACTTCATTCTTTTTTGTGACTGTACTTTTGTACAGATCCAGCACATGTTGTTTATCCCTCCTTTTATCGGTAGACATTTGGATGCTTCCCGCCGTTTGGCTCTGGTGAATGATGGCACGTGAACGTTCATGTGCGACACGTTTCCAGGTCTCTTGGGCATATGCTGCGGAGTGGAATTGCTGGGCCATGTGATTTCTGTCTGTTTAACATTTTTAGGCCGTTTCCTGTTTACAAACATAAGTTAGAAAGTAAGAGCTTTCAAAAACCTATTAGTAGTGTGGCAAATGATGTGCGGAAGTGGCAGCCATCTTGGCAGTGTGTAGTGAGGGGAGTTTGGGGTTGCCATGGCCACCCCCCATGGACCAGTTCTCACAGCTCTCTCTTCTTTATGTCCCTCCATTCCCTGGAGCTGCATTATAGTCAGGCTGATCTTCCCACTATTCCCAGCCAGTTTGCCTTCCCAAACTCCTCTTTGTCTTCTCCAAGGAGCCTGGCATCTCAGAACCCACCTTTTGCCTAGATTCCCTTTTTTATTATTTAAATAATTTATTTATATATTTATTTCACATCTTTGTATTCCCTGGGGTTCACCCATCACCCCCCTCCCTGACCACACCTCCTCACCCCTGCAGCCCCAGTTGTATACTTTAGTTTTGTTGTTGGCTTGTTTTGACTTTTCCTACTGGCCTTTTGTTTGTTTTTCCTATGTCCCATATATTAGTAAAACCATCTAGTTTCTGTCTGTTTCTTTCTGACTTGTTTCTGCTAATATGATTTCTTCCAGGACCATCCATGTTATCTCAAATTCATCAAGTTTGTCATTTTTAATTGATGAGTAATATTCCATTGTGTATATATATACCACATCTTTTTCATCCAGTCATTTGACTTAGGACATTTGGGTTGTTTCCATGTCCTTGCAATTATAAATAGTGCTGCAATAAACATCCGAGCACAGGTGTCCTTTTGTACCCATGTTGAGGTCTCCTTTGGGTAGATTCCCAGAAGTGTGACTGCTGGGTCAAATGGTAATTCCATTTTCATTAGTTTGAGGGTCCTCCATGCTGCTTTCCTAGTGGCTGGAACAGTTTACATTCCCACCAGTAGTGTAAGAGTGTTCCTTTCTCTTCACATCTGCGCCAGCACTTGTTGTTGCCCGTTTTTTTTGATGTGGGCCATTCTCACTGGTGTAAGGTGGTATCTCATTGTGGTTTTGATTGCGTTTCCCTTTTGATGCCCACTAATGGCTCAGTTGGGGAATTTTCATCTGCTATAGTCACTTGAAGGCAGGTCTGTGGGAGAGTTCTGCTGTTCTCCACCTGGTGCAGCTTAGCTTGCTTGGTCTTTCAGGGACACATGCTGAGCCTTTTTGGGGGGTCCCCTCAATCCGCAGCACCCGAACACTGTCCCAGCAGCATTGCCGTGTCTCTTGACTTATTTCTCTTTGGTTGACTTAGTTCCAGCCATTTGGGTCTGTTGTCCAGGGGTCCGCTTGTCCTGGGAGAGTGAGGGTAGGTGCATGTTAGTTAAGCTTGCTTGGAATTCACAGAAGCCAACTCAAGCCAGCTAGAGCTAGAAGTGGGAGGTAGTGTAACAGTACATTGAGCCTTCTCGGTCCAAGGGGAAGATCTAGGCTAAAGGAGAAGAGAACTGGGAACTGAAGACTCTCCAGGAGGTGTCTCCATCACTCATTGCTCTTGCCTCTGCACACCTGTGTTCCTTGTTCTTTATTTTACCTGTTGGGTGGGAGATTTATCCCATAGATGCCGGTGACAGTTCCTTGAATCTCAGCCTTCACTCTGAAATCGATGAAAGAGTCTCACTGACCCACCTTAGAGCTGGTGGCCATGAGTGTGGGCAAAAGGCAGGGTCACACAACACTGGTACTGCAGGGGCAGGGCCTTGAGGTTGGGATCCCTGGATGCTGAGCCCTCCATGGCATCTGTTACTGAGCGAAGAAGCTGATCTGGGACTGTGAGTCCCAGCTTCTCCCTCCCAAGCGAGAGGGGAGCCATCTGAGTGTGGAAAAAGAGAATGAAGTGGAAAAAAGTGACCATCAGGCTTGTTAACCATGAACCTCTAAATAGGGATTTCCGAGGAGAGACGTCAGCCTAGAACCGGGGATGTGCTCCTGCTTCTGAGGGGGAAGCCTTTGAAACTTCCTGACTCAGTGGAGGAAGGTTTGGCACCACCCTGGAGCCTCCCGGCTCGTTCTTTGTCCGTCAAAATTCCCACCCAGTGACTTTTTGGCTTTGGGCACTGTGGAAAGCCAAGACAACGTTGTTCCCTGCTTCTGGGGGCTCTTGCTGCACCCTGTTTCTCTCCTATAAGTTGTGTTCCCTTTGTGCTACCTGTCTGGGGCCAGGGGTGGCCGGGCCATTCTCCATGCCTGCTGTGGGTGGGCATGGAACTATACCCCAACCTTTAAGCCTCAGTTGTTCCATCTGTACAATGGGGCAGCCCCACTGGCATCTATGGATTGGACTACGGTGATGCCTGTTCTCATTGCCTTCCCACAAGATCCTGGGCTGGTGCATCATGGTTCTAATGCCCGGCAAGGTCTGGGGAGGCAGATGGTGTCTGGCCCTGATCATGAGACTTGCTTCTGCCTCTGGATATGGCCACAAGCCGGGTGGCCCTGGCGGATCAGTGACCTTCCCGGGCCTCATTTCCTTTGTCCATCAATGGGGATGGCAGTCGTGTGTACCTCACAGCACCTTTGTGAGTTTGGAAACGTGCAGCCAGCCCCAACACCTGTGGGCTTACTGTGTCCCTAGCGGGCTTGCTTTCTTTTTAAAAAATTATTTATATATAAATTTCACATCATTGTAATCCCAGGGATTTACCCCCCCCCCCCCCCCCCCCCCCCCCCCCCCCCCCCCCCCCCCCCCC
>PVHY01014351.1:0-38648 GCA_004024945.1 Uropsilus gracilis
AGACTGGTCAGAACTTATGCTGGGAATGAAGAAAACTTCATCTGACTATCTTATCTGTCTTTAGAACACTGAAGATGGAAATGGCGTGATGGACCTCCGGTGGGTAGCAGTGTCACCATTCCTCCAATGTTTACCCGAAGAAGTATTCCTTAAGAGATACCAGCAAAGATATGAATGAACTCCTTGCCCCCAATGATCTCACAGAAACTAATATTTTACCCAATTCAATTGTGTATTAGTCACTTGTAAGTATCCCTTGTGTGACCGGTCATAAGACATTTCTTTTGCCTTATAAATATCACCTGCCAGGGACAATAAAGCTGCTGAATGGTTCATGTTTCCATTCAGTTCCAGCCTCTTTGACTGCATCAATCGCTCTTGTTATCCTTTCTTGCAACCTGCGGCCTGGCTCTTTACAATTCCAGGCATAACAAGCTATCGTGCCTTCCCACATGCATCTCCTGCCCTCAGCACATTCCTCCCGTGTCCCTCAATCGTTCTCCAGCTGGAAGGGTGGAGAGGCTCCAGCCTGTTGTTCTCATAACGTTTCTCACTTTCAACTATTTGCATGTGTTGCCTCAGTTACACCAGCATCTAAAGGGCACAGTCCCACTTGCTCACTGCTGAACGTTGCTAGCCTTGGGGAATGCCAGATGACCAGCAACAGGTGCCCACGAATGTCTGTTTACTGGCTGCATGGATGTGGAAGACTCATGGAAATGAAAACAGTATCATAACAGAGTAGTAATGTTGGCCATTTTCCTCCTTATTCTGTCCAGCCTCAGCTGCTTATTATGGACCTTGTTACATGCTAGCAAGGAAGCAGGTGAACAAGAAAGAGAGTGAGAGCGAGAGCAAGAGAGAGGGAGAGAGTGAGAGAGAGGGAGAGAGAGAGCAGATACTGACTTATTGTTGGAAGAAGAATCCACTGTTCTTTCTGATATGGTTCTGATGCTCCATGTAGCATGCAGCACCGGAAGTGGGGGGCTGGGTGGCCCTCATCCCTCCCATCTGTCTTGGATTGGCGGGATTCTGTGAGGCCCACTCATGCTCCTGGGATGATCACAGGTTCTGGCTCCAGAAGTGGGTCCGCAGTCAGGGCAGCACTGGAGAGACCAGGGAGCCCCCCCCCCAAGGGGAAGACTCTGCTTTGATGAAAAGGTTCACGTTGGAGGACTTGAATGGGCTGCCTTTATCACCAGGGGTAGTGGGAAGCCACCGTACCATTCAGTTTATTAACAAACCTGCTTGCGAAGCCTAAGGGCTCAATTTCACTAACATGGAGGAAAAAATGAGTAAAAACTATCATCCAGTGTCCTTTTGCTCGGAAACTAGACTCACATCAAGAGATGCAAATTGATGCTTGAATTGAAACAGAGGTTAAATGATTAAACTGTTTTCAGGCCCTTGAGAACGAAAGACAAAATCATTATCTGCCTTCCTCTGAGGTTTATGTTCACAGATGCGGTTCGTCTAGTCTGAGCAAGTAGAAGCACTGGCTTTGAGCTCAGCTCCATAATGGTCAGAGATGGGAGGCTGCAAGTATGTGGGTGGGAGCTGTTAGGGGCCTTGCAGCCTCCAGGTGCTTGCAAGGAAGCATTACCTTCTGCTGATTTGTGCGAACTGCCCTCTAATTAGCTAAAGAACTTCAGTCAGGACCACATTTCTTTGCCCTACACTTTTCAGTCAATAAAATTTACCCATTTTATTCTCATGTCAGGTCTCCCCAACATGCATACACACATAGACACACATCCATGTGTGCATGCATGCACATAGAACCTCATTCCCTTCCTTACCAGGGGCAAAGTTGAGCGTGTCCCTTTGCAAAAACGTTTTTTTCTTTTCTTAAAATGCTTGTGCAATAATAATCAGTTCTATGCACAGAGGGTTGTGAACCCACTCTTGGCAACAGGACGAGGAAGAACAGGCGCCCCCTCAGCACCCACAGGTGTGGGGACCCTCCCAGGACTCTGGAGGGACACTCATTGTGCTGAGGATGAGAAGGGCAGTAGTGTCCTATTTTCTTCGGGATCTGGAAGGCACAAAACTGCTTCAAGATTTGCGATGCTTTTGTTCGCTCGCTGTTCACAGGAAGAAGGACAGGTATTTTAAACTTACGGGAGAAGGTAATCAAACGGCTATTTTTAAAAACATGGTCCCTGCAAAGTAAGGTTGCCATGGGAATTATTTCTGGTTGTTCAAAGCCAGGATAATTACTGGGAGAAACATCTTGCCTAAGATTTGTGCTTTTGTGTTTCCTGCTTTGCTTAATCAAAAACAACCCCCTCCCCACCTCTTGCCAGGTTTTTGTTTTTTTCCCTTTGCTATGATCTTCAGATTTCCAGGGACTCTGTGTTTTCCTTGGCAAAAGAAAAGTGGTCGTCTGTGATGTAGAAAGAGCCAGAAGTTTCTCCTGATAGGTAATCGTTAAGGGGATAGTTGTATTTTATCGTCCCTTTGCTCATGTGAAGAGAGAATCGCTGAAGTCAGAGTCTCATTTCCTTTTAAGTTCTTAGCACTTCTTGTGGAGAAACAGCCTCAGCTTATGTGGCACAGTACAGGGAGAGATTTGCTATTCACTTGACACTCACTGGCATCCCAAACGGTAATGGGATTGTGAAGACAGTTTACAAGCACTCCCTGAAAAATACCTTCTCAAGGGAGCTGAAAGCAATGTGATCCCTGCTCAGGATTTCTGCTGTTAACTGGGGTGTTTTCAGTTTTAAGAGTCCCCAGGGTTTCTAAGTAAAAACGAAAGTGATCTGCCGTACTTAAATAACATATCTGCTTCCCTTCTGTGCTCACTGCAGAAATTAACTTAATTGGGAATTCACTTTGGGTTTTCCTAATCCAGCATCTGCAGAAATGATAAAGCTCAACTATTTATGAAGAAAGCCAAGAACTGATGGGACCTGAAGCTGGAAATGTTTCCTAGTGAAAGAAAAGGTGATTCGACTTTTCTGGCAAAGTAAAAAAGTCAAAGTTTTCAGAATGGATGGAAGTAGGGCAAAGTCTTGTTGCTGTTGTGTGGGTGGGTCTGCTGAACTGGTTGCACACATGCGCTTGACTTCTCAGCACACGTCAAGCCCATTAATCAGAAATGAGCCGACAAGGATGTAGCAGTCCAGCCCCATAGGGCTCCTTTCAAGTTAAACAAATGCAGGATACCGGGTCATCCTGGGACAATGGATATATATCATGGGGTGTTTTGAGAACAGCAGGGGAGAGGACAAAGTGTATGGCTTCTAATACTGCACCCCAGAAACTGATCAGTGCCTTGTTGATAAGATTGGAACTGTGAGGAGGAGTTGAGAGTGTGTTTCAATCACACAGATGATCACACGTGTCAGATGATCATGCAGATATCTGGTCAGCAGACTCATGACCCCCAAAACCTAATGAACAAAGTCTGCTGTGTTCATTAGTTCCACCCACCCCTTTTCCTTGTTCTTCTGCCCTGCGTGACCGACTCTAAAATGTTTTCCATCAAGGTCAGGATCTTGCTCCTCTTCTGCAGATCTGCCACTGTCACCTGTGTTATGACTCCCAACTCTGTCAGCGGGGGGCTGCTCACACCACACTGCCATAAGAAGGTAGTAGCTGCTGAGGAAATATGTTCTTCATATATGTTGTTGGAAGACGTGTGTGGGAAAAAGAAGAAGAATGGATGGAAGAGATGGGGAGGGTTCAAGACAGAGTCGTAGACCAGGAGGAGTTGAGAGTATGTTTCAATGTGCTAAGTCATTGTGCTAAGTCATTTATTAGAGGTTCCAAGGTCCCTTAAATACCCTGGTAAAGGAATGATCACAACGCTGCAGTAGGGGAGGTAAAACCAGGATCCCGTGGTATGGAGCATGTGGGGTCGGAGGATGGGGGAATTCATGATCTTGCAGAAAAACACTGTGGGGGGTAAATACTTTTATCTTTCAGGGGAATGTCTCTCCAGTGGGTTAATCCTAGGAGGTTAGGGGGCTGCCGTCACAGATAAGAAATCTTGTCAGGAATTATCTCTAGTGTACTAGAGATGGGCGAGACTAGATTAAAGTTTTCCTTTATCTAAGGCATATCTCTTATCCAGTTATGGCACCCCACAATGTCACTTTGCACTGGAACATATGGAGGCTTGAAGGGGATACATTATATTCTGACTGTATTTATCCCATACATGGGCCAATAAGGCTTGCATTGGCCACGGGGCATTCTAGCTTTCACATATAATTCTCCTTGTACAAGATCATCCAGATACTGTGTACTTCAGCCCACTGACCTTGCGGACTAGGAAATGTCTTCAAAACATGCCAGTCTCTTTTAGAGGTTGAGTGACCTGGATACAACCAAGGCGAGAGGCTGCCAACTCATTATAACTCAGGAGCTTAGGAGAGAGGTTCAAAGATGAGATTACAGATAAAACTATAACTGTCATCTTACATTCAGTTAAAAATAATTGTTCAATGAGATGAAAAGAGGTTCCCAAAATGTAAGAAATTAGAAAAAAAATATAAGATCAGAAATGACATTTGAAATTCATTGACTTAATACATTAAAATGATGACCCACAGGTGATATGGTGGTGGGAGAACCCAGAGGAATACAGTGATGTAATATATATATATATAAATAAAAAGACTAGCTAGGGAGGGAAGTTGACAGCAGAACCAAATTCCCCTGAGATTTCCTGCCTCTGCCAAAAATCTTTTCATCTTTCCCCTCACCAGCTACAATATAGTCTGTTCAGAAAGTGTGAGAAATGTCATATTTCCTTTGAGACAGAAAATAGGTTTTCATGGACTGATTTCCATTCTGTAGGTGCAGAGGGCGCCCATTGCTAGTGATTTCTCTACCTGCAGAATTGAGGTTACACATAGGAGAGGGACAGGTAGAAAGCAAAACACAGAGGATACCCAACAGACAGAGATGGAGGACTATGAGGCTTTGGTGGTGGAGGGTGGGCAACACATATCTGAAGAGGTGAGAGCCTGCACTTCTTAACCATGTGAAGTGCTGCCAGTCAATATTACCATAACAAAAATAAATAAATAAATAAATAAACAAACAAACAAATAAATAAATAACAGCTAAAAATAAAGCATGTTGTGGATTTACCACTTTGGGCATGAATAAGAATGTTCTTGGTAGCTGTCCTGCAGGTTATATAACTCTTGCCCAGACAGGAGATTCATCGCATATCTCTGGTTTAATGTTTTCTTTTTAAATAAATTAAAAAAAATAAACATATACCCTTGTATACAAAATGGGATTTCATAGTGGTTAGCTGAAACCAGGCCAATGTCCTCATATTAATAAGAAACTTTGCTCTATACACAGTATTACGTTAAAATACAGCTATGGGGAAGAGAGGTGAGATGCAGAATGATGATAATAATAGCAATACAATAAAAATGAGAGCAAAAGTCCCATGGAGAGTTGAGTATTATGTGCATGTACACAACCATAAACAAACATTCCATGATTTTTTCACTCAAAAATTAAAAGCAAAGTATGATCTCCATTGAGATTGGATTAGGTACTCTGAAAATCAAGCAAAACAGACTAGCATAGCACAGAGAAGAAATAGATGGCAATCATAAGACTAAAGTGGTGGGAAAGGAAGCAGGTAAAAGTATAGTTAAACAAATAATACACGAAAATATCTATCTGCAAACTGACAAATACCTCATTTGCTACCTATTTGGACAAATATCTAGTTTGCAAACTGTAAAGGTTCCCCTTTTGGGTCAGTGCTGAAGACAAAGGATGTATGAAGTCTACCCAGATAAAGTTTCTGAACTCTTAGTACATGTAGAAAGTCCTCCAAGTTCCCCAAGGAAATGAGAAAACCCTAACCAAATGATCATCAAAGGAAACCTATTTACTTTCAAATGAAAAAGAAAAATCATACTTGTCATCTATGGCTTTGGGAATTAGAAGATAAAGTAAGAGTATCTGTAGCAGACTGAAGAGAAACAATTTAAAATTCCTTGAAGAAAGAAGAAAATACTACAAAGGGGATCATCACCATTATCATCATCACCACCATCATCGTCATCACCACCACTACCACTACCATCACCATTGCCATCATCACTATCATTATCATGACCATTGGATCATCACCACCACCACCACCCTTACCACCACCACCATCATCATCATCATCATGATCATGGTCACTGTCAAGAACAAAATCACTAAACCACAGTGGGGATCAAGCAGTTGGAGGAATAACAAAGGGGGAAAGTACGAGTTTCATTCAAGGCAGAGACAGGGAAAAAGGAGAACAGTAAAGACACTGTCTAATCCTCGTGGGCTGTGGAGAGAAAGGGGGGAAAGCAGGAATCTCAAAGGATGAAGGAGAGTTTGGCATTTTAGTTTCACAAGATGATAGAGAAATATGCTTCAAGGGGACCAATAGAAGAGAGTGACAAAAACTGAAAGGATTAAGTCAACAGGGCTTCCAAAGAAGAAGATTTGCACATAAATTTGAATTCTTTGGCAAACTTGGATCTTTAATCTCTTTGACAAATTCTTTTCTTGACCCTTCCTCTGTAGTGGAAGAAAAAGGAAATTCATTCTCTAGTTTCTTTTCAAATGTTAAAGAAACATAAACCAGAACACACCAGCCAATACAGAGACACTTCTTGTCACCTCCTCAGCACTCAGTAAGTGGTAGTTACTTTGAGGAAGTTTAGAGAATCTGGGTCTGCTTATTCTCCCCTGGATATTAGTAGGGTCACCTGCAGAAGATCAGGGGTGACCTGGGGAGATCAGAGCTGTCCCTCCCTCCACGCTGGAGAAGGTGCACCTGGGGGAGGGTGCCACAATAGGTCCTGACACCAATCAAAATCTCACAGAAATGCCACGTTGAGGCCCACAAAGCCAGATGTTCAGTTAAGTGACTTCTTCTTCCAGGACAATTATCTCCTTTATTGTTCTGAGATAGAGATTTCAGATCCCTCCTTCCCTTGGTTACGAGGTTCTTTCCTCTCACAAACATGCTTAGTGTGGCCGTTTGAGAAGGGATGCTTACCTTCTGGTCAATGTATTTGTTGTCTTCAACCGCTGAGTGCTTGGGGTGGTCACAGGAGGAGGAGGAGGCCGAGGGAAGGCTTCGTAAGAGGCAGCAGGTGTCCTGTTGCTGGCGATCGATGAACTGCTTCATGAAGCTTTCCCTTTGCAAACGCAAATGCCAGCATTATCCATGAGAGGGGCAAGCTGTGATGACGTCTGATATTGACATGTCTCCGTGATGAGTTTGCTCCAGTTAACGCAAAGTCAACACTAGCAAACTGATCACAGAACTGAAGCACACAGCAAAAGGGGGGCAATGAAGCAAGGGATAAACACAAGGGAATATGGTGATGGTTCCTGGGTGATACAGTGGCGGAAGAACCATGGGAACTACAATGATGTGAGGGAAACATTTGATTAATAAAAGATAAACAAATAAATAAATGAAATAATTAAAAAAGACAAAGCAATGAGCAATGTCAAAAGTTCATGGAACACAAGACAGGCCCACCAATAGTGGCATCAGATTTATTTTATAAATATACATTTTAAAACATATATATATACCACTATATATATTTAAATATATATAATTATTTCTTTTTTTAACAGATGTATTGGTATGTCTTAGAGTTAAGTACTACAATTATAATTTTTGAGAAAATGTCCTAAATTCTCAGTCATTTCAGATTAGTACAAGTAATGTCCCTGAAATATCTTTTAAGCAATACCATTCAATACTTGGACAATATTTTAAAAGATTCTAATGTAGTAATGACTTGTCCTTCTCTAATGAATTAGTTCATTTCTCTGGACTTCTGTTTGTCCTAAGAATCTTTGGGAAATCATTTTACATTTAGAGACTCAAAATAACTCCGAAGAAAATTATCAGCGCTCCAAAGCAAGGTGAGAATCGAATAGCATCTTTTCAAATAACCACTCGTCTTGAACTCATGATTAATTCATGGCCCTCTTCTACTTCATATTTAAGATCAGCTTTGTAAATTAAGAAATGAAAATGCGGTTCCATTTGAGCTTGAAAATGATGATAACCACAGCCCACCTCATACTTTTGCAATCTCCTATGAGAGAGTTTTTCAAACTAGGGAAGTGAGCAAAGCTACATTTCATGTTATTCTAATACACGGCCAACTTGGTGTCTTTGCGATATATGGGAAGGAGTGTCTTTCATTGTGAAAAATAAGTGCTCGAAGGCGTCTTCTATGCCATTGCTGCACTGGAGGGCAGAGGTGGTGAGAAATCAGTTCAGGGTGTGGACTGCCTGGTTCTTCTTTTCAAAGGGGGAAGGCATGTCAGGAGTTGGGAGCAGCCACAGCATTGCTAGCAAGAGTGGGTGAAGTCCTACAGACACTGGTGGTGGCAGTGTCTCATTTTCCTGAAAACAAGGGCAGCTGAGGCGAGTTCAGCCTTCTCTGGTTGACAGCCAGCTGCCATTTCTGGGGCAGGAACCCCTTTGCTTGTTGCTGGGAAATGAAAATCCTGAGGGGCACGGCAGGGGGTTGTGGTGGGGGACAGCTCTCTAAGTTGGCTGGCATGCAACCTCAGCTAAATACGAATTAATTAACTAATCAGAAAATAGTACTCTACCCTGAATCTATTGCTTAAAGGGCCCTGGTTTATCAAAGCAGATGCAGAGAGAGAAGAAAATACAGGGGACTTAAGCACAGAAAAAAGCCTCACCCCCACATGCATTGAGAGAAGGGTGAAATCAGATTTGGGATGAGGTTTTGCAACAACAGGTTTTGCAAGAGACACAGGGTTAAAGAGACACTTGGGTACCTGATTTTAGGGACTGTAAAATCGGAAGGAAGCTTTGAGATTTTCACCATTTGTGGTCTGTTTGGAAATTTTTCAAAGATTCGAAGGCGCAAAGGGAGCTTTTCTTTGGTGTCTGCATTTGCTTCACTCTGTTTTAACTAAAGGAAGAAAAAACAGAAGGAAAGGGAGACCTGTCACAGATGAAGTGGACTTGAACTCCAGCAGCAAGCGCTGTTACCCATTGGACCAGCAGATGGCAGCAAAGCCCCACCAGGGGCGGGGGCTCCGCTCCCTGGCTGAGCTCGCACTTCTGAGCCAGTAGAAAATAAAAACCACCACCCACAAAAATAAAGCAGGAAAAAACTAGAAGGAAAATACATGTTGCCTGTCCCCAAATACAATCCCCCTTCTGTGCCACACTCTGCTCTTTAGTATTAACTGATTCGTCGTCACTAATATGTTTAAAGAATACATTTGTGTCACAAATGGATGCATTTAGATTAGAAATAAATAAAAGGTCATATTCAAAAACAGGAACAATGTCAAGGAAATTGGTCCTTTATTCTCCCAGTGTGATCACGGGCACAGCAAACTCACAGAGTGTGAAGACAGATGTGAAGAATGAATTCCCCAAGGAGCAAAAAAAATACAGGCAATTAGGATGACTCCCTATATAAACAGAGCGACTGCTGAGAAAAACATTTGTTTCCCCAAAGATGACTGACACAATTCATGGGAAAAATCCACTAGTGGCAAGTTGGGTATGCACAGAAAGAATAAGTTATGCCAGAGGGGAAGGCAATTATATAAGCTAAATACACACTGATAAAAAAGCAGAAATAAGGATTGCTGACTCATCTATTTACACATGAAAGTGATCCCTTACTGTTTTTAGCAACTTTAGTCTTAAAGTTTTTTTTTAAGCATAAAATTCAATGTTTTTTTAAGTTTATCTGTAGAGTGTTACAATTATTTTCCCGACTACCAGCCCTGAAATCTCTGTCGCTTCCCTGCCCCCTCAATCTCAGAGCCCCTGGGATTTTCTTATGTCCACTGATTTTGAAAGAGTTTGACGTTGATCAAATTGTCTGCTATGTGAATTTTCAGAATTTATTTTAATCGTCCTGACTGACTTTACTGCTGCACACCATTCTCTAAAATTCTCTCCATTTTGCTGAAAATACCTGCATTTCTATCCTTTCTCATGGCTGCATAGTAGTCCATGGCATGGATATACCACATCTTCTTGACCCACTCATGCACTGATACACATTGAGGCTGCTTCTGTATGATGACTGTGGTCAGCTATGCAGGTTATGAACACTGTTGATGTGAACACTTAAAAGCAAACCCAAATCTAAGCTGATATAAAGATGAGACACAGTCTATGCCTTTGCAAAATGGACAGGCTATTATGGAAATATAGTGGCAGTGAAATTTACTAGCCACTCAAGCTGAGTCAAAAGAGTTCCTGGAGTTTTAGATGCCCAAGAGAGGGAGAAAGAGCATAAAATGAAGGTGCTTCTGCTTCCAGAAACTTCTTAGGCAGAATAGCTACATGTGATTCTATGAAGTGACCTTGGAGCCTCCATGTTTACTGGTGTGATTATTTTTTGGGAACTAAATGTCTTCAAGTAGACACAAAGGCAAATGGTCTATTTCTAATGTCTACAAGATAAAAACATGAAGTTTCCCCCTAAAAACCTCTCCTGCCCATTCTCTCTATCCTCAGCAGTGCTAGATATCACCTGGGCTCTTGCTTACAGTTATCCTGTCTGTCCTCCACCTGTCATCCTACGAATCACACCATCTTCTGACTGAAGCCCTTCCCTGCAGTGCCACTACTCCTACTACCAAACTGTCCAACTTTAGGCTTCTGCACCTGATTCGACCTCTCCTGACCCGCACAGTCTCATCTCATCTCATGCTCACACCACGGTTTAGTCACCTCTTCTCTTATTTCCACAGCTGTCTGTCCAGACCCCCTGCCTCAGGCCCTTTGCACATGCTTGTCCCTTGTTGGAAACTCCCATGTGTACTTTATTAGCTCCTAATTGATCCTTCAACCTCAGCTCCGTGAGCAGTTCCTCACAGGATCTTTTTCCCACCAACAAAGTCTTCTGCTTATAGGCTCATGGTACATTGGGCTGAAAGACGTGAAGTTACTTCTGTGTAAGTCAAAACATTCAAAATTGGCAATTTCTTCCTGCTCAAATGAACACACAGTGCGTTCGTGCTCTAAGGCTAACAAAGGCCTAGAAGACCGGCTGCTGAAAACACAGAGATCTAGTCTCTCAGTGCTCTGGCAACTCCAAGGGTCCAAAGGACCACGTCTCTCTGAAGACACCAGGGCAGAACCCTCTCTGGAGGGTTCCTCATGGAACCCTCCTCGGGGTTCCATGCTTATAGCCCCTCAGGGGTTATGTCCTTGAGTGCTTCCATGTCTCTGTAGTGGAATCTTCTGCTTCCTTCTTTTACAAAGACAGCAATGACCGCATTTAGGACCCAAGCTAGACCTTTATGACCATAGGAAGTTACATACACAGAACTCATTTTCCAGGTCAGGTCTCATTCTGAGGTTCCGATTGGCTATCAGTCAACACTGGTTTAGAGGCATCGGATCAACCACATCAGGCATTACTCGTCCACCACACCCCCCACCAATGCACCCAGGTACCCCATAGTCCACGGTGCCCCTGCTCTTTATTTCTGTTCCCCCCCTCTTCCACACCCCCCTCCAGCTGTCATAGTTCTATCGTCAGCTTTCCAGGCTCTCTGGGTTTCTAGTTTGGCTTTGTCAGATCCTTGACCTGTTATCTACAGAGTCCAAATACAACACAGAGCATCATTTCAAATCATGTGACCACTGAAGATGTCTCTCTCCTGTGACTGGAGAGTCTAGGGTGGAATCAGGTTTATTTTTCTTCCCTGCTAATCAGTATAAATAATTACAATGAGTTCATGGCAGAACTAAACTCTCTAGTAGGTAATTGGGAAATGAAAGACTTTAGCTCCTTTGTAAAGGACATCTGCACTCCTAAGTTTCTTGCAGCACTCTTCATAATAGCCAGGGATTAGAAACAACCCAAATACCCCCAAATAGATGAATGAATAAAAATGTTGTGGTATATCTATGCAACGGAATATTATTCAGCAATCAAAAGGACAAATTTGTCATTTGCAGCAACATGGATGGAGCTAGAAAGAATCATGCTAGCAGAAATAAGCCAGAAAGTAAAAGAGAAATGTTGGATGGTCTCACTTATAGGAGGGATAGAGGGAAAACAAACAAACAAATGGACAAGAAAAAGTTAAAATGAACAAACTGACAGCAGGACTAAAGCATAAAGCAAGGGAGGGAGTGGGAGGGTGAAATCAGGGGAGGGATGAGCACGAGACCAAGATGACAGTTTATGGGTGACATAATAGTGGGAGAACCTCAGAGTATACAAGCATGTAAACATATATAAATAAACCAATTAAAACCAATTACATATTAAAATAAACCAATTAAAACCAAGTATATATTAAAACAATTAAAATAATAATAATAATAAAACGATTAGTACTGTCTGCTAGGGTGTGAAGGGAACACAGACAATCTTCATGCTGCTGACTACATCTGTTGGTTGTACGAGCACAGAACCCCCAGATTCACAGGATGCTCTAAACTTAGACTCCTGTGGCATTTGACTTGAATGCACGCCTGCCACTGATGAACGGATGGATGACTAGAATAAACTGAACACTCAGAATGGTGGCTGCCATGGATGGATGTTTAGAATACACTGAACACTCAGAATGGTGTAAAGGAACATGTTGCGGAACTGGTAACATATCTGATCAAATATCCTTGACTATAATCCTTAATATCTGCACGCTACCAGTATTAAAAAAAGAATCACCTTGCCTAATGTTCTTAAAATATACCTCACCTCATTCTATTTTGTCCTCGAGTTATTTATACCCCCGCAGAGTTTTAAGCGCTTCTGCAACAAGATTCCATTTTTATTGTACTTAGAGCGTGTCTCTGAGTGGTGGAAACACAAAATTAATTGAAGGAACGAATTAGAATCCAGCACGAGTCAGCCGTTCTACTGTAAAAGGACACAGAGCAGATAAAGTGCTCTTTCTGGTGACCCAGGTAGCCCAAGCCCCTGTGATAATAGCAGCAGGCACCATGGCCCATGCGGAGAGCCAGGTGAGACAGGGGCAGTGAGGGGCTGTTGGAACGGCACTATGTTCTGCTGGGCTCTTGATAGAATCTTCCAGAAGCAGGGAGGGCTGTCATTGCAAACAGCTGTTGCCAAGTACCCTATGCGGTTCACAGATTAGCAGCATCACCTAAGGATGAACACTCAGGCAGGCCAGTCCTCTTGTAGGCACCCCTGCCAGAAATATTCAGGTGTGCAAGTGTTGCCCCCAGCGGTGCTATTTCTTTCTTTTTTTTTTTTTAAATTTATTTTTATTCTTTAAATCACAACTCCAGTAAATGGTTTTTGGGATATCTCCCCGCCCCCCATCTCCCCAAGTGCCTAACCTGGAACTCTTCAAATGCCCATGGGCAGCTGGATGGCGAAAGTAAACCATGGTCTATTTTCGTGCTTGAATCAATGAGTTACATCCAAGCTCAAGAATGTGGGTACGTGTCACAAAATAACGCTGAGGAGGCCAGAGATGGCAAAGGAGCACAAACGGAAGGATTCTGGCTATAAAATGTGAAGCGATCCCATAAAGTTAACAGAAGTAGGTGATACTAACACACTCCTTGGTCACAGTGGACTGGTAGTGGATGATCTGGAGACAGGGAGGGGTGGAGGGAAGGGCTTTGGAAGAAGAACCAACACTTCTTCACCTGGGAGCTAGGTGTGTTCCCGCTGCAAATATTCTGCAACAAGCCTTTTCAAAAATTGCATTCTAGTTCAGGAAAAAGCTTTACAGAGGGGCTGATGACACAGTTGAATAATATCACTTAGTGCTTACATCACCACTATAAGTCACCACCATCTTGACTATTTCTCTTTCTCTCACCCATGGCTTTGATCTTGATCAAGATACAGAAAAGAGAAAGGAGCAAGAAGGAACTGGAAGGTGTGTGTGTGTAGGGGTGGGGTAGTAGCAGGGAAGAGGTGAGGCTACCAGAATGAAATAATTGTTGGCATGCTGAAGCCAAAACCAAGTGCCTTTTCTATGTGATAAAGTGAGATTCTACAAAATCCAAAGCATTATTCACACATAATCACCACATCCTTAAGTGAACACATGTAAACACGAGTCCTTATATTCAGCATAGAGGTTTCTCATGGTTTTCTTTCTGTTCTTAGTTTTTTTTTAAAAATAACGAAGAATGCTGTATAGAGACATTCTGTAATAATTGTAGCTACAGTCATTTCTATTTATCAGACTCGAAAATGATTCGTAAAAGGAAAATAAAGGAAACAAAATCAAAATGAAAAAAAAGAGATTTTTTTCCTTTTCTCCAATTACTTTCCCATTTTACATGTAAGCACGGATTTTCCAAGATTCAACCATCTTAATGCAGGTGCGTGAGCCACGTGCCTTCCGCTGGGGATACCGGGTGCCAACCGAAGGTCGCTACGCTATACCAGGAAAGCAGACTGTGGGGCCTGGAGCAACCGCAAGTGCCACGTTGAAGAAGTCATGTCCAATGTCCAGACACAGTGTCCAGACGTCGAGGGCAGCTCCTGCCGGCAAGCACAGCACCGAGACTTTTCTGCAACGCTCCACCAGGGCCTGAAGTCTGGTTGCAGTAGACAGATCGGGTGACAGCTTCGTGAGAACCAGAGGGGGAAATGCCCACCTTCCCCACCTTCCCGGAGCTTCAGCAAACACCAGCCAGTGAGGCTTGGAGCTGCTGTGTGTCTGGCAGCATCCCGTTCTGCCTCATGGCTTCCATCTTCCCTGTCTTAGCCCGAGCCTTCTTCTGTGCAAACATTCAAGCATCAGCTCCTTCCTGAACATGGCAACAAAGAACGGAACCGAAGGATGGTATTAAATAATTTTTGGTGTGATTTTGGGTCTGATTTTTGAGAGAAGAACAAATGAAAAAGCATCCTGACTCGGGCAAGGGTCTCATTTTAAATTCCAGCCCATGCTCGTTGGGAAATGAACAGAGATCTGCGGGTTAATGTAACTGAAGAGGGTTTTGTTTTGTTTTTTTTGAACTGTTGGATATATGAAAAATGACCGCGTTATGTTCAGTTTGGGCAAGGGTGTTCCTCTTTGTTGCCTGAGTGAATTAAAGCTGAGTTCTTGGTCATTTCTTTGCATGATGGCTTCTGGTTTTTTCCGATCTACAGGTGACATCGCCGCTCAGAGCTGAGAGTCCTGCGAGAGCAGCAGCCATTATTGTTCACACAAAGTTTTCTTGCTTTTCTGCATCTGTGATTTTACAACTCGAATTGCAAAGCATCTGGTTTCAGGCAGATGGGCGATCTAGCGTAATGAGGGAACATGTGGGCTTTTATTAATTCCCCTGTGTTAACTATAACGCCTTGATGTGTGTATATACAGACTATGCCTCATCAGCCTGTTGAAGCCTGTGAGAGACTTCTTTGGGGGAAGGAGACCCTCTTCCCTGAACCAAAGCCCTGGAGCCGAGGATGGCATATCAGTCAGCAAACTGAGTGCTTTTCCCATGCTTCCTTTAAAAAATGGCTAAGTAGCTAATTTCCCCCTTCTTTTAGAACTGTTAATAAACCCAGGACTTCCAAGGTCAAATTGGTATTTTATTGATGCAAATTGAAGGGCTCATTTCTAGTTTCGCATCTGGGCTAGAAAACCGTTTTTTACAGGACAGCTGCCACCCCAAATGTTTCAGGGAATCGCATAGCATCAGTTGATGAGTGACATGTGGCATCTACTTGGCTGACTCTCCCAGCAGAGCATTAGCATCATGAACTCACCCTTCCTTCCAGCAGGACCCTGAGGAAGAGATGTGACCCTGGAGGAGCTGGGGCATTAGCTTGTGATGTGGCTGCTCAGTGCTCCCTGGTTGGGGAGGAAGCAGAAGGCTCTGGAAAAGCTAAGCCATCATGACATCCCCGAGAGGTGCTGGGAATGCTCTCTCTCCTGTTTTTGTCACGACACCGGACCTAAGATGGTACAGACTTGGAATGCCCTCTGACGGTCATTCTGACAGGCAATGTGAATAAGCCTGTGGCAAGGGGAGGCTGGTAGGTGGAAGGAGCTGGGCATGGGGAAGTGATGAAAGACAGTGAGAGAGACTGAACTCAGCCAAAGAGGCCAGGACTGAATGGAAGCTTGAACCATCCAGCCAGTTTGTTAAGTTTTAAAAGGCTTAAAAGGATTGTTTACACTGTATTAAACAAGGGGAGGAAGTGGCTTAGGAAAAACCCGATTAGGTAATACACTAGTTCCTGTGGACTACCTAGGGGCAAGAGATTCATTCATGACCTTGCTCTTATCTCTTCGGGAATGTTGTCTAAGGGTTAAGAGTGGAGGAATGGGGATACCATTTACAGGTACCCAGAGTACAGCCCACCAGAACTACCCCAGTGTGCTGGGGTGATGTGGGAATGAATATAAGGGTGCGCTCTCATCCATGGCATATTGCTTATATTTCTTATTAGTACATGGTGTCCCAGCAGGACATGGGAGTAAGTGAGGAAGAGGGCAACAAACCACACCAAAGCCAAAACACCAAACTCTGTTCAGTGGCTGAGTCTCCCTTCTCCTATCATCCCCTGACTTCCCACTAGCAGAATGAATGATTTCCTGGACACCAGGAACGAATGCTGGGTGCTTCTGGGTGCTGTTCTCTGGTCTCCACATCTTTATTCCACACCCCGTTTCCCGTGTGTTCCTCAACTGAGACACAGTTGTTTCCATCAGGGAGTTTCCCGAGTCTTAGAAAAATACTCATAATGATTTAAAAAAATGCCTTTTTTGGCTCCACTTCAGATGAAATTACACACTAGTGTTTGCTGTAAACTAAATGTTTATTTTCTGTTATGAGATGAATATTCAGTAGGTAATAAGAAAAAAGCCCATACCATCAAGAATTTAGAAACACACACACACACACACACATAGAGAGAGAAATAGAGAGTGTGCTCTCTCAATTATCCTCTCCGCTTTGATGTAGAAAACAGAGACGACCTCAGAGTCAAAGTAAAGTGCGTGAAAAAGAAGAGGTGAATCTAGGTTTTTGTTCCATTTTATAATTCCTTTGCCGCTTTGCATTTCAGCGTTCTCAAGAGAAAAACGAGAATTTGGATTCTCTCCTCTACATGCCAGATACATAAGTGAGATCGCATAGCGCTGGCAATTTGAATTACTCAGGGGAATATGCTATAAAACCACAGTGCTCGCAATGCACAGTCCTGCTATGAAAACGACCGCACCCTCAGGTCAGATGAGAGGCAATGGGCTGCAGGCTCTTTCTGCCCACCCTGAGACCAGCTCCAGCTACCCCTCCTCAGTCCCTTATACCTTTTCTGGATCATTGAAAGATTTTCTAAAGACTCTCGATTTAACAAATGAAAACGGAGCAAACGTTTCATGCCATCCAAGTCCTCCCATCTCTTGCCTTTTCAACCCTGCTTGGTGGAAGAGCTGCTAGTGCTCTCTGTCTACACTGCTTGTCTATACCAACTTCCAGCTCACCTGCCACCTTCTCAGATCTCATCTCTCTCCCACCCACTAGGTGGGCCACCAACATTCCCAAATCCTATGGGCACCTGTTCATCCAGGTCTAACTCACTGCCACTCCTTTCCCCTCCAACTGCATCTGTCTTAGTCTTGTGCCATCAAACTTATCTCTCAGAACCACCCACAAAGCAAACCAGCAAGTTCTTCTGACCCCGGGTAACTCAGGTGTGGTCAGTCTGAATCACTTCAGCATCATTCAGCGCCTGGTCTTTCCTCCACTAGCAATATTGCCGTCTTTTTTAAAAAATATAATTTAATTTTACATCATTATCTACCCTGGAGTTCTCACACTACCCATGGGAGAACTGTGGACTATCATCCTAATCTTTTGTGTCCCTCCCATCCCAAATTTCCCCTTATCCCCCCTTTCTCCCTCTCTTGCTCTATGCTTCAATTCTGCTGAAATTTAGTTTTAAGTTTTTCTTGTCCATTTGTTTACCCTGTGTCCCTCATATAAGTGAGAGCATCCAGTATTTCTCTTTTTCTTTCTGGCTTATTTCCGCTCACATGATTCCTTCTAGCTCCATCCATGTTGTTGTGAATGACATAAGTTGGTTTTCTTTGACTGATGAATAATATTCCATCGCATACATAGACCACAGCTTTCTGATCCATTTGTCTGTTTGGGGGCATTTGGGTTGCTTTCGTATTCTGGCTTTGTAAATAGTGCTGCAATAAACATCCGGGTACTGGTGTGATAACTGAAGTCTTAAACGTGTTCGCTACTGAGTTGAGCACTTTGTATTGTTAATAATAATCTCCACAACCACCTCCTAATGGAGGGGCTCTATTTAGTGTCAGTGTGATCTATGTAGTCTTGGGACCCTGAACCAGTACCAGGTCGTGTAATTCATGAACTGCAAGGGCTAGAAGTGAGATCTGACCACAGCTGCCAGATTCCAAAGCTTAATGTTTAAAAACTTTGATAATTTCTCCTTGAAAACATTTTCAAGCAACCAGTGCTTTTCTGCTTCTGCAATATCATACCTGCTATTTATTTTATACGGAACATTTTGATGCCACTTTCCCAATAAAATTCCCATCATCATCTTTAGACACATCTTCTGGACCTGCTTCCAACCCAAGTTAAACAAACCTTCCTCTACTTTTTGCCTTCTTGCATTTTCTCCAACCAGCCCCTGGCACAAAAAAACCTAAGTGTTTATCTTCCCTCTGCTAATATGACATACTTTTAATGAAGGTGGGATTCTCTATAGCCCAATGATCTCACATCATGCATTCATCCACATAAGACAATGATAACACAATGGTGATGAGATGAAGAAACAGGCAGCACCAAGGACATCCTATGTATGCTCCAGGAGGTCCATCTCATCAATCTGCTATTCTTATGTGTCTCACAATGTGGAATCAACCATGTTGAATAGGACCTACAATTCGTCATATTTTAGGTGAGTTGTGTTACAGATAAAGAAGCCACATCAGATTTCCTATTACAAAATAATCCTAAAAAGCATCTCCTGAAGTCACATATGCTCTCAACTTTTTCTGCTCAGAAGGTATAATTATCTTATCGATTCCATCCAGCCTTGAATCAGGTAACACAGCTCTTCATTTGCAGGTTTATGTGTTGCGCAGTTAGAACCAACTAGAAAATTCCTCTCTCATTTAAAAAACCATTTTCTGTTAAAATAATTCTAAATTTGAGAATTGCAGACAGCACAGAGATTTCCTGTAGAGCCCTGACCCACCTTTTTTAAAAATGTTAGTGTCTCATACAACCACAGAATATTTAGCAAAACTAAGCAACGAACTGACCAAACAACTAAGGTGCTGATACTATTTGGAATGTCCCAGTTTCACATGAGCTTCTTCCATTTCAGGATTCTAGGTACCTAGGATTGCATGTTGTGTTTCACTGCTAAGACAAACTGGCTCGAATGGTTTTTCAAAATTTCCTTGTTTCAACTAACCTTGACACTTTGAAGGAGGTTGGGTAGGTGGTTTGTAGGGTGACTTTCAACTTGGAGTCATTCCATTTTTGGTTTTTTTTTTTTTTTCTAATTTGAATCCAATCTTTTGTTAACTGGACAGGGGCTATGGGGTTAGAATACCACAAAGGCAATACTCATCTCTTCATATTGGAGGATAGATGACATCCATATGCCTCAGTTTTGAGATTTTTAACTGTAGTCACTTGGATAAGAGGATCTTTGCCAGGTGTGTCCAGTAAAAAGCTAATTAGAAGCAAGGTTCTACCTTCAACCAACACTTTAGAGAGTAGATTTTAGCTTTACCTCCTAGGAGAGAGGAGTATCAAAGAATTTGTAAACACATTAAAATTATGATAATAATTTTAAAAAATACAACGGGGAATCCTTTGTGGACAAATAGCCCATGTCTCCTTAAAGTTCCACACACCGATTTTAGTGTTATGCCTACACCATGCTTGCAGAAATGGACACTGTCACGTTTTATTGTTCATTTCCTCCTTCCTGTATTATTCCAGTATTTTCATTTCTTTATATTTATTGTTTAGGGTGATTCTGTGAGAAGGAACTATCCCTTTCATTTTTATTCCATCAGTTGAATTAGTTTATTATTTAATCAACTCAATCAATCAATTTTTAGTCAATAACTTTTTACTCAATTCAATAGAATACACATAGATGCTATTTGTTTCATCTTTGGGTTTTAATACTATTGCTCCTTGTCTTAATGCATAAATTGTTTCTGTTTTGGCCACTGGGGGGCGCTCAGCCGGCTCCTTTCTCCTTTTAGAATGCCTACTAAAGCTTCATCTGGAGTTTTCCCTGACTCAGCGACGGAGTCAACCATTTCTCCAAAGAGCCATGATTTGTTTTATTGGGGAAAACGACTTAGATGTTGAAATTTGAGAACGGGTTTGTTTATCACTGCTTGGATGTCACGGTTTCTGGGTGCACAAAGAGAAAAGAGCTAGGAAGCACACATGTACGTATACGTCCTCATGCATACACGCGAATGGTATCTGGGTCTAAGCAAAGAACTATATAGCTGTATCCACCCGTGTATCGTGGCTGTACCTGCATCTATCTGTCTGCATATCTATGCAGCTACCTATATATTCATGTATCTATGGCTGTCTGCTGTATCTATCATGTATCTATGAGTCTATGTATCTAAGTGTTCCTGTCTCTCTACCTACCCAACCACTCTCATCTATTCACCTGCCAATGTAGCTACCTATTTATGGATGCATGTATGTATGTAAATGTCCATCTACCTTCCATCTTTAAAATAAACTCAGATTATACTGGTACCCCAGCTGTATTCTAGCACCATAAAGTTCATCCTGCATCTTCTCTTCGCTTACTTGTAACTATTCTCTGACAATGACTGTCACTAGCTACAGTCAATGTTCTTTGTTCTAGCTTAGTGTCTATGTAACAGGGGTGGGGTTTACCACAAATACATATCACACTTTGAAACAGGGGTATGGAGGAGATGTGTTTAGTACTGAAGTCACCACCCTGAGGGCTTGAAGCCTAGGCTCTGCTCTCTTCCCTGACATAATTCTTTTTCAGGCAAAAATAAGTATTTTCCAAGTGTGCTTCTGGTAGACTCTAGAATGTTAGATTTTGCAGACTTTGATAAAAAGACTTATGAGATGCAACATGAAAATTCATACCAATCAACATATTTTATGCAAAACAACATGAAAATACTGTCAAACAAACATGCATATATGTTTCTCACTTCCTAAAAACAATCTGCTCTTCTTTAGTTACTTATTAGTTGTACTTCCGTGAGTGACCGTAGCAGAGAGACCCGTTTCCCTGTAGTGTTTCCACTGGCCAACTGAGATGCAGGGGAGGTCAACAATAATGGGGTCATTAGCCCTCAATTTCAGGAAAGCAGAGTTACAATAGACAATAAAAAGTTCCAAAACAAAACCACAGATTGCGTGTAGTTCCTCAGATAAATTCCTCTGGGTAACTTGGGGTGCTACTTGTTCAGGTCCACATCCAGTGGCTTGTTTCCCCCTTTTCTAAATGTCTAGCTTGTGTCTTATGCTGATATTGCTATCCCCAGATTCATCACCTCTGTTGTGACCTACTGGCTTGAACCTTGGTGTGAAAAGGTCTTAGTTTTTAGCCACTTCATCTCTTCAGAGTGATCTTATTGCTATTTATGTCTTAATGGAATGTGAACATTTAATATTTCAAAATTTTAATGATGACTCTATTTTAGATATAACAGACCAAAAGTAAAGTCAGATGATCTTCTGAGATTCCAATTATGGGAAATTAGGGCCAATACTATGTGAGTTGATAACAAAAGTGTCATCTTTGACCAAAAGATGGAGAGTGGTTTCAAGTGGTCTGGGGTAACATCAAACAATTTGAGTAAAACACAGTTTCCAAACTCTCAGTCACTGGGGATTTGTAGCTTCTTGGGGTTATTGATTCTCTACCCCTGGGCTGATGAGAGTTTCTGGGAGCAGCAGGAATCTAGCTGCATGATGCCACCAGCTACAGGTGACACCCAGCTGCGTGTTGCTCAAGTATCCTCTATGCATACACAATAACAATAACAAAGGTTGGCTACTGCTGTAGTAAATGGTGCCAACCTAGCACAAAAAAACCAGCCAGAACCTAGGTGGTCTGTCTGGAGATGAAAGTATGAGGCATGAGGCTTGGCAGTCTTCACTGTCTCGTCCATTTATACCTCATGTTTGCTAACCTGACTGCCATGAAGATGCCGCACCCTGCTCTCATCACCAGCAGTGACGACCTTCTCATTGCTAACACAGTATTCATGTTATATTTTAAAATATTATGGTCAAAATCACATAAAATTACCATCTTAGTCATTTTTAAGGACTCAACAGCACCGAAGACACTGTTGAGCAAAGAGTCTTGAGAACTATTTCATGTTGCAACGTTAAAACACTGCAGCCGCTGGACAATTCTTCCTCCACTCCCAGGTCTTGGCATCCATCATATTATTTTCTGTATCTATTAATGTGGCTACTTTAGATCCTTCATACAAAGGGAACCATACAGTATTTGTTTTTCTTTTTGGTGATTGGCTATTTTCATCTAGCATAATGTTCATTCATGTTGCAACATGTCAGAATTGTCTTCTTTTTATGGCTGAAAAACAGTCCCCCGTCTGGGTATATTACATTTTCCTTATCCATTCATTTCTCAGTGGATGGATGGGTTGTTTTGACTTCTTAGATATTGTGACTCATGCCACTATAAACATGAGTTGGCAGATATCTCTTCTAGATACTCCTGTCAATTCTTTTGTATATAGACACCCTAGAAGGATTATTGTTGGATCACAAGTATGAGGTTTAAGAAACCCCATATTTTTCATAATGGCTGGCCCATTCTATATCCTCACAGAATATACTCAAATGCTCCAATTTCTCTGCATCTTCTTAACACTTTTTGCTTATTTATTTTTTTCATAGTGTTTATCCTAATGTATATGAGACGGTATCTCACTGAGATTTTGACGAGCATTTCTCTAAATGATTTGTAGAGTTAAACATCTTCACATATGCTTACTGGTCATTCTTATAACTTCTTTGCATTAATATCTGTCTAGGTCTTTTACCATTTTAAAAATCAGGTTTTTTTTTTTTTTTTTGGTGTTGTTGAGTTGTAGGAGATCTTGACATATTCTGGGTATCAGCTACTCATCATGAAGTCACTTGGAAAGATTTTCTATAATCCCATAGGTTACCTTTACATTCTGTTGCTTTTTTTCATTGATGCCCTAATATTTTTAAGTTTGTTGTATACCATTGTCTACTTTGCTTTTGTTGCCTGTGCTTTTTGGTGTCATATCCAAGATATCATTCCAAAGTCAATGTGATGTCCGGCAAGTTCACGAGCCCTGTCACCTTGGTATGACATTTCTGTATCTCTGTATCTCTTAGTTCCCACGTCTCATTTCCTTCAGTTGAGGTTCGGGAACCAATGCCCAGTTTCAGCCTGCTCTTGCCTTCAGCTTATCCTCTACACTAGCATGTGCAGGAAAGCTAAAAGGTAGGGAAACCGCCACAGGCTGTTTGAAAGCAGGGAGAGTGTCAGGATCATTGTCATGCTCCTGGCCATCAACTCAATATCTGAAGCACAGAACATCCTTATCCACAGGCCGGGATGACAGGATGGGGACATCTGGTCTCTGGGGAGTAACATCTCATTTATAAAATGGATGTCTCAGATGATCTTAACCAGAAGTCATTATGGATCTGGACCTCTAGTCTTCAGACGCACAGGGAGAGGACACGCTGACCCACTGATGGGAGCGTCTCATTCAGTCCCCTCTCTGGACATGCATTTCCTCAGGCAGGAGTGACAGATAGATCCTCAGAGCAGGGTGTGTCCTATCTGTCAACGAGGCTGCTCATTTCTAGGCAGAGGGCTCGGTTAGTTTCAGCTTTGGGATCTATAAAAATGTGTGGGGCTGGGCACGGTGGCTCGTGCCTGTAAGCTTCAGCCTATGAAGCAGCCGGGGCCAGGGATCGCGGTTCGAGTTCCGTCTGGGGCCCGTAGTGAGACCTAGTTCCAAAAAAATAGCTGGGTGTGGTAGCACGTGCCTGTAATCCCAGCTACCTGGGAAGCTGTGGCTGGGGATTGCTTGAGTCTGTGGTGCCCCAGGCAATGAGAGCCTGCGGTTCCACAGGCAAAAATAGCGAGACCTAGTCTCTAAATAAATAAATAAATAAATAAATAAATAAAATGTGCGAAGGCAAGACATTCTGTTTCTGTGCCTTTCACTTTCAGGGAAATTTGACCAGTTAATATAAAGTGATCTGTACTTCAGTAGGTTTCGGTAGGCAATTCTTAGCGGTTATGCCCTCTCTTTTCTATTGCATAAGTTTGAGTTCACTCACAAGAGATGGACAAAATATGGAGACTGAAGGCTCGAGCAGGGGGTGCAACCAATTAATGGAATGGTTCATTCTAGATGGCTTTAGTCCACCCTGTCTCCCTGCTGCTATCTTGAATCTGCTATGATCACCATATAAGAGATAAGACAGAGATGAGATGGAGGCTGCCAGCTAAAGCGAAACTTGAGACTGAGCTCAAATTCAATACAGATGATGATGTTTTTGTTGTTGGGTTAAAAAATATCGCAGCAGCGACAGAGAGAAGTTTCTTCGCATACCCACTCCCTACGGGGCAGGGGCACCCCCAAAGATCAAACACGATCTGGATTGGGCCAGGATTCAAAGGCGACCTGGAGCAGAGCTAGCAAAATGGTTCTAATTTCAGAACTTGGAATGTAATCTAAACAGATTCTCTATACTTCCCTTTTCAAGGAGTCTTCCCTCACGCTTCTGTTTTTCTTTTTCTCACAGTTTAATGAATTTTATGTTGCTTAAAAGAACACCGTTTAAGAAGGTCTTGCACTGAATTTGCAAAAATCATGAATTCTCTTCTTCAAAGTTTGCAAAACTCCACCTATATTCCCTAGGATTTCTTCTGCAGCACTAAGTAGCAAAGTCATCCTTTCCTCCTACAGTTCAGAGAATGGTATTTGGTCAGGGCTTTTTTTTAGTTTCTATAGTGACTGAGTTGGCTTCTCAGCAGCCAAATTACACATTCATTAAGAATCTCGTTTTAGTCAATTTTCTGATGTTTTGTAGAAAACCATTATCTGTCTGTCTGCTTATCTATCTACCCATCCACCTACCTATCTCTACATGTTATCTCTCCTTTCACCTCTTTATCTCTAGGTCCTGTGTGGAGTTTTCTAAGCTTGTCTAGATCTGACCCTCAGTTTGGTGTCTCTAAATTCCACATAGCAGTGACCCCAGCTGGCATCCATCTGTCTCCTGACTGATTTCTCTTAGCATCATCCCTTCCAACATCATCCCTTCCATGTTGCTGCAAATGGCATGAATTTACTGGGCCACGAAGATGCTGAAAACAGAAACACGGTGGCTACTTAATGAAATACAGGGCCATGGAAACAACAGCTTCAATGAGTTGATTACTGTTGTTATATTACCATTGGGAATTGAATGCATCTCACAAGCAACAGACAGGAACAGCAACCAATGAGTTTTATAAGGATGTATAATTGGCATAGTCTTGTAGAATCTCATTTACTTTGAAGAGTGAGGGGAAAGCTGTCCTAAACTGGGTAGAATGTACTAAACTGGTGACGCCACTGAGAGGGGGTATGGTAGGAACGGGGTTAGCTCAAAACCTTTCAAACTTCACCAAGGGGACCTTTACTTTCTCCTGTGGCTCTTATCTTTTCAAAGAACTTTTTCCTTATCCAAATGTCTTTATGAAACAGCACATGCTTCAATGCCGCACTCTTTTTAGAGGCAGGCATAGGTGAAGTGGCTCCAGAGTCTCCTCCAGTATTGCCACTAGGACTGAAGATTTCTAGCAGCAGGTAAGAACTGGCACCCTGGCAAGCACAGTTACTCTTACAGTGGCGATCAAGCAATCCCCCGCTGGCTTCCTGAAATGCCAAAAAGACTGACTGCCCCATCATTTCTCTTGCAGAATCTCAGAGATGAGTGGTCCCTGGCGAAGACCGTTGTCACACAAGGCATGGAGGGACTCTGGGAGGAATAGTGGGAGGCTGCAGCAAACTTCCATGGAAAGCAAGTTCAGCTCTACCGCTGACCAATCACAGTGACCTCTAGATCCATTCCCTGACTCTGCTAGGTGGCATCTGACTTTATCTCCTTCCAAATTCCGGGCACGCCTATATCCCTTTGCCTTTACACTGGCTCCCATTCACGATCAGTGCTTCCCCCTTAATTTCATGCCTGGAAGGTTTTCACTTTCTCACTTCTTTTCCCCCTCTCCCTGCTTTGGTCTCTGTATCTGTTCATCATCTGCTACAATCTCCTGGGTTGCCTCTCTCCATGGTTCCATTGCCCCCAAAACGTGAGGCCTGGCTTGCACTAGCTCTGTTTCAGGTTTCTTACTTGGGTTTTCCATTTCAGACATCACACTGCTTTCCACTACTAGGCTTGAAAAAATATCTCTGAATCCATTTTGTCCACGAATGCAACTGTTTTTACCATACTCTCAGCAAACACACCCCATGTCTCTACAGGTTGCACGAAAATGTCGACAGGATGCCAGCACATGAAGTCTGCATCCAAGGAGGAGCTTTGCTCTCAGCAGCCTCTGCGCTAAGCTGGGGCAAGGTCCATGTTCTGAAGAGTGGACGGCAAGCATCTCAGATCTCACCTTCTGCATAGCCCCCAACTCCAATGACCCTGGGGAGAGCCTCTGAATTTTCAAGGGGAAAGATTTTTTTTTTGAGACTAGGTCTTGCTATGTTGCCTAGGGAACCACACTCAAGTTGCCCAGGGTACCATGAATTCAAGCGATCCCCAGACTCAACCTCCTAGGTAGCTGGGATTACAGGCGCGTGTCACCATATCCAGCTATTTTTTCGCAACTAGGTGTTGCTATGTTGCCCGGGGTGGGTCTTAAACCCGTGGACTCAACCGATTCCAAGTCCTGGCCTCCCTTCCTAGGCTGGGATTAAAGGTGCACACCATTGTGCCTCAGCCCTCAGGGGAAAGATTTTAAAGATTGTTTCCAAGACTTAATTGCTTACCTCCTATTTTTCAGAAAACTGTCCCTTCCAGCAAGAGCTAATTTGAGGCCAGAACGTGTTTACCCTGTATCATTGTAATAGGAGAATGAATGTTTCTGTGAGCAGCCGCCATGATCATATGACTCAAGCTTGGCATTTAGAAGACTTGATGTTGGCCCAGATTGCCAGGGTTCAAATCCCGAGTCTCTCAGTTCTGAGCTGAGTGATATCAAGCAGGTTACATAACCTCTGTGGCTTTGTTCCCCATCTTGAAGATGGATATAGTAACAATACCCGTACCTGATTAGGTGTGAAAATTAAATAAGACATAAAGCACGTGGCCTTGGGCAGTGCTCGATAATAGTTGCCATAAGAAGCGACAGGCTGGTGGCTGAAGGGTAAAAGGTGAAAAAGGAACCTGAACTGAACAGAAACAGACTTTGGAATACAGAGTATTCTGAAATGTTATGAAAAGTCACATATTTTTCCATATTTTCACCATTTGTGTCTGTGTGGAATTTGTAAAATTAGATCTATGCATTTAAAGTCTTAAAGTCTGAGTTTGCACATAGAAAACTAAGCAATTTTTTCAGATAACCTCTTTCCTACAGTCTACATGAACATGTCAGGTACCCTTCTCTTACGTGTCTGTATGTGTGACAGTGCTTGTGTGCACACACATAGATGCATGTGGATGTGAGTATATTCTTGGAGCTATGTAAATGAGTTCTACCTCACAGTCTGAGATCACTGGAAACCAGGAAGACCAAGGATATTAAAAAGACACTGTCAGACACTAACAAATGTGTAGAATATTCTTATAAAAAATGGAAGAAAGTGGGAACATGTCAGCTTTTTATAACATCTGGTCCATAGCAATTTAACTACTTCCAAGATGAATAATAATAGACTATTTAACAGCTCTGTGGTTTAGTCCAATCATGACTAAAAATCAATGTGAAAAGTATGAATGAACAGGGTTTGTCTTATTTGTGATGGTGATTTTTCAGTGCTCACATATCAATAAATATTCAAAGACAATAATCCAGATTAAAGGCTCATACGCATGGTGAATGATGTTTACATACATCAGTCAGCTGAGATTACATGGCATTTACACTGACCAATGGTTATTTAAAACCATTCTGAACCTAGTCACAACATCAGTTTTAAAAAACAGAATATGTCATTTTCCTATAGAATACATAATTAATATGCTTTATCAGATTAGATTTAAAAGCTATGCATAGTAATCATGGCATATGAGAAAATCCACCCCCAAACATCCACTTTCTAAAATGGGATGAAGGTGGTTTTTCAGCAGCAGGTTTTTACTGGTTTTGTCTTATTATATGGTCAGTCAGTTTCAACACTGAACTCACTGCCTATTTCTCCTACAACTAGAACCCACAGAACATATTTCCACTCATGGCTTCAGGAACTTCCTCTCACTGAAGACCGCTGCTGTTGGCACAAACTAGAAAGTCAGGAGAAACCACACTATCACACCCTGACAGCACTTTGTCTATGCAGCTATAGGGCAGGGAAGAACTTCAACCTTTCTTGCTATGTTCACAGCAGGCATGTTTATGTTGTATGTGTATTTATTCCAAATATAAATCTAAAAGTAGAGGCTTTAGAAGTATGCAAGAGTAGTAAGAAGAAAAGCTTCAGATATATAATGATGGCAAATAAATTAATAGGTTTTGTCTTAGCTTTGTTTAAAGACAGACAATGCAGGTGTAACTTGAAAATAATGTATATGTATGGCCTTCCTAGAATTCCAGATAGAATTTGTTTTGGAATCTTGGTTCTTTTTGCTAACATGCCAACATGTTAGCAAACATGTTTGCTAACATGTCTTTTAAAAAATATTAATCATTTTGTCATCCATCCATCCATCCATCCATCCATCCATCCATCCATCCATCCATTCATCTATCATTATATTACATCATTGTATTACCCAGTATTCTCCCTCCACCCCATCACCCACAAGCCTTCATCTCAATCTTCCTATGCTCCTTTGTTTCCCGTTCTCTCCCTCCCCACTTTCCCAAACAGCCAGACCCCTCTCTGCTATCAACTTACCCTGGGTTTTTTTCTGGTCTTTTGCCTGTCACTCCTACATCCCATCTATAGGTGAGGTCTAACATGTCAACTCTTCTTGAAGTGTTGGAGAAGGTTAGCAAAGATAGCTTACTGGGAGTCCCCCTGGCTCACCAACTCTACTTCTTGAAGGGTCTCTACTATTTCATGAAGTCAAACATTCAATTGAGAATCCTTGATGGAAAAGAAGCTATGAGATGGTTGAGCATATCTCTAATTCTTCTGCCATCAATAATACAATTGTCAGATATTTACATTTACATATTTGGGGTACAACTTACCAATGCCTTAGTACCTAACCTGTTTTCATATATAAGTCAGCATACAGCTGACCATTTATTTTATTCCACTTCTTTTTTTTTCTTATTTCAAATAGTAGATATTTATTGATAAATAAAATTCACAGATTTATGGATAAATAAAATCCACAAATTTAATTATATTTTGAGTACAGTAAGAAAAGTTAGAGAATAATTCCTGAAAATAAATCCACTGAGTAATAAAGAAATTTTTGAAATGTGATTTCTCACTAATTGATTCTTAAAGTCAATTTTCACATGTAAGAAAAAGAAATCTGGCTAATAGTTTTTTTTATTGTTAAAATTTTTATTCTTATTTTTATTTTTTACCAATATCTGCTTTATTATTATTATTTTTTACATCATTTCAGTCCCTGGGGGCCCCATGATGGACACCTGGACTAAATTCTCTTTTAGTGTCAAGAGGTCAGACAAGTTGATGCTTAATATTTTAATGATGAAGATCAAGAGTATAATGTATCATTATGTAAAATAGCAAACTAGCCTCGAGGCATTTCATTTTCAAACAATATTCACTAAATGGTAGAACAGTCTCCAAATTCAATTTATTATATGCAATGCACACCTTACTTTTACTCAGAAAAGTATTATTCCTATGATAATTACAGGGCATAGAATACTCCCTTCATTGATATTAGATAAAAGGTAAAATTGAAAGAAAATAATTTTGCTGACTAAGACTGTTTTATTAAAATTTGTCTTTTTTACTTTGGAGCTCAAACTGCTGTAAGATGACCTAAAAGCACATTTTGCCCTCATTTGTTTAAATGCAGATTTAAAGAGTACCCCATATATCACTTACTTGTTTAAGCTTCTTTAGATCTTCATCAAGTTCTAAGTTGTCCAAAATAACAGCAACAAACAAACTCAGGAGGATCTATAAAATGGTTAAATAACAATGAAAAACCCACTTGCCATAAGTATAAAAATATTATATATAGAATATAGAATATCTACCTAATGTATATACTGTATAGAATGCATTAGCTGGAAAACAAACATTGTTGTGGATTACTGCTAGGCATCTTAAGTTATTTATCACTATGTTAAAGGGAATGTACATATAAACCGAGATAATCAACACAAAACATTAATTTGCTTTATGAACCTAATGTAAACTGGAAGTTAGGTAAAAAGCTTTTTTAATAACTCAACAATCCCACCTCTGAGACTATACTGAGGAAAACAATCTGAAGTACTGATGAGAACCTAATTCACATGTGATACAGGGTTAGTTGCAATAATGAATAATTGGAAATGTTACCTAATGTTTTGTAAATAGCTAATACAGTTATAGAGAATCCCACATATAGTATTCTTGTAGCCATTAAAGATTCCCATGGGGGTAGAGAGTCCCTAAGATGATGACCAATTTTTGTCATGTCCTTGGATATTCACACTCTTGTGTTGGACAAACTGAATATGGTCGGCTGTGGAAGAGACAGCATGTGACTTGTGAGCAAGGGGTTCAAGGACATTGCAGTGTTCATTTTGCATGCTCTCGGATCACCCGCTGCAGGGGAAGCCTGGTTCCTTGTCATGGGGACACGCTTGGTGGGATTTAAGGAGAGGCCCCTGTGGTGATGAACTGAGTCCTCATCCCCTTCACTTTGGGAGTGACCTGTTATGAAAGTGGACACAGCAGCCCCAGACCAGTTTTCAGATGACTATAGTCTCAGCTGACATCTTGGCTGCGACTTCACGAGACACCACCAAGAGCATCCCTTTCTCTTGACTCACCCAAAGTATGTGAGCAAATCAGCATGTATTGTGAGCTCTGGAATTGTCCATAATTTGTTACACAGCAAGAGCAATAAATGCACCCATACGTATTAATAGTTTTGAGAGATGTTGATCTTACAAAGTTCAATAAGAGTAGATACGGTAAAAGCACAACTCTGCACAGAAAGGAATAATGAAGAACATGCTGGAAGGTGACCGGTCCTTTAGAAATGTGAATGGTACCTGCCTTTATGAAAAATGAATTTCCCCCTTTTCTTTCTATTTTATAATATTTCCAAATATAAAAAGGCATATCGTGCTTTTGGAGTGGGCAAATAAAGTAAAAGCTAGAAAGCGAAAAGGTAGAACTGAAAAGATTTTAACTTCAAGTCCCATTTCAACTCTTCACTTGTAATTTTCCTCTTTCACATTTTCAGTTTTCCTCTTTCAATGTTCTTCTTGACAAATTCTTCCCGTTTATTAATATCAGATGGTTAAGCATGAAGGTAAGAAAGGGCAGACTATTTAGTTGTGACTTTTCAGTATCAGAGAGAATATTATGCAGCGTTTCATGGTTTACACTTACACAAGTTTCAATGAGTAGCTAACAAGGAAAGACGACCTCCAAATATTATTAATCTTGACGGGCTATGCCTGGTTTGGAACAAATGCCAGAAAACTGCTTTTTAATATCCATGTCCTTTGGGATCCTGCCAGACAGAACTGAAGAAGGATGCAGACTGGTCTAGACCCTAGATCTGTACCCAGTGGCCAAGTCTACCACACCCGGAGCATCTGGACACAAATATTCAGATGTATTCTAAGCCAGACATTATTCAAAACAGGACATTTCATAGTTCACACCAGATTAAAACTCCCCCTGTGACCTTGATCTTGACCTTGATCTTATCATCAAAAGGGATATCAGAGGAGAAGTGTACCTTCCTTGGAAGCTCATACCAAATCCAGGATGTACACCCGAAGGTCTCTGGATATAAGACTTAGCTGTCTGCCCCATCTCTAACCTCTCTGGACAGTGGGAAGTCACTGTACTGTGAGCTAATTTATTTATTTATTTATTTTTAGAGACTAGGTCTTGCTATGTTGCCTGGGATAGTCCCGAACCCACGTACTCAAGTGATCCACAGCCTCAGTCTCCCAGATAGCTGGGATTACAGGTATGCGCCTCTGCGCCCAGCTTGTGTCCTAATTTGACCAGCTCTTGGTCTCCCCAGAGAGTGGACAAACACTCACCTAGAAAGAGAAGCATAGGAATCATTTCCTGAAGAAAAAACAGAACATGACTGTTCGCCCCCTCACTCCTGAAGGCATTTCCTTTAGAAAAGTGTCCCTGTAAATCCTTCCCCTGTTCCTTGGAGACAACTATAAATCTTTTTAACAGCACAATAAACATCATCTCCTTTACAGTCCCAGAATGTTTTTCAAAGGGGCCTGGGAGGGGGAGTGATCCTTTCAAAATATAAACCTAGGAAGGTGGGGCCCCAGGTCCCTCACAATGGGCAGCTGGGAAGGCAGAGTATCCAGCTGGCTCTAGACATCATGGAGAGATGAGAAGTTTTATTTGGGTAAAGTTTTATTTGGTTAATTAGCTCTCACAGATGGCCACCCCAACTACCAGGTGACTTTAGGGGAAACTATATTTAACCAGCATGGTGTCAAGTCTCCTTCCGCCAGGACTAGTTATTTTCGTTGGTGAACATGGATGTGTCCCAGCGAGCTGTCTAGAAGGGCGAGGGTGCACCGTGCCCGTGCCATCTCTTTAGCAGGTGGCTCGCAGGCGCAGCGAGGTGTCGTGCTTCTTCCACCATAAAACACTGCCTTCTTCCTCATCTGCCTCGGTGGAGAGATTTTCTGGGTTGGCAGGAGATTTTATTTTTAATTATTTCCCCAGCAGCAGACAGATGGCAGGCTACTGAAGGACAGTGAGGTTATGTCATTCGATTAAATCTGACCACAGCCGATCGGAGGCCATCAATGTGGCAGACAGTCAGAGACATCAATACAGTATTGTCCTGCAGCCGTGTAGCTCACAGGCGGATTATGCAGACGCCGGCAGGCAGATGGGTGGAAAAACACGGCAGTTGGAGACCTTGGTGAGCACACAGGCTCTGGCCATCACGAGCTGCCTGTCAACAGGTGGTCCAAGTGAGTTCCAGTGCCCTCATTTGTAAAATATCACGGCCACAACCAGCGTAGCTCAAGGAACTGCGGCTTTTCCTTTAAGCCTCTCCTGCAACCTGTATTTTCATACAGGTTAAGCCTGTATGAAAATCTATGAACGTCTTTGGGGCTCTTTCGAGAAATGAGGCTGAACTAAAATATTTTGCGTGCGAAGTTCATTTAGTCCCTAGATTTCATTTAACCCTTCATTTGTGTTGAAAGGTGAAAAGTGAACCTTGCTGTTACCAGTCTAACTTGGTCCTTTAAAATTCAATCATGCTTGATTATATAGTATCCTAAACCGCTGGCTCATCCCTACACAGAGGACTCAGTTACACTTGACCCAGCTCCACTTTTGGTCTAAGGCTAAGCATATGCCAGTCCTTTGACATCTGTCCTCTGTTCCCCACCTGGGCCATGATGGGTCTTGTTTGGGGGCTTGAGGCTTTCTCACTGATGAAACGTTTACCACATCAGTACCTGTCATGGGCTCTGATGCCTAGGGACGCCCTCTCTGTGCCAGCTTTTAGGGCTACCCTAAGGAATTGCACTGAAACCTATTCTACAGTGATTCTGGAGATGAGGTGTCCAAAACTGAGTTGTCAGCAGGTCCAGGCACCCTCAGAAGGGGAGGATCCTGCATCGGGACACCAGCTTGTCCCCTAAGCTGACCAGGTGTCCCCTAAGTGGCTGCGTCACTGCAACTCTTGTCTTCACATTGCCTCCTCTTTCTCCCTGTGCCTTATTCCCATGTATCTCTTATGAGGACACTCGCCATGGATCTAGGGTCCACACACAGTCAGAATGAAGACCCTGTCCCTGGGGAAAACAAAGATGTGAAATAAATATATGTAAATAAAAACAAACAAACAAATGGACAAGAAACATATAAAACTGTTGAAAACATAGAACTGAAACATAGAAAGGGGGAGGAGGAAGGAAACGGGGGAGGGGGAGGGTACAAAAGACTGAGATTGTTCACGGGTGACAAGGTGATGCCTACCTCAGGGTGGGCGATGATGTAATACATATACAGCTATACCTGCATATATAAATATGTATATATATACAGATATAAATATCGATACATATATATGTGCAATCAATAAAAAAACAAAGCTAATAAAAAAGGGGGGAAAAGAATGAAGCTAACACAAGATGCTTAGCATAATTCTATCTGCAGTGGACCCCAGAAAAGGCTGTGGCCACAGGCTTGGGCGTCAGAAGGTGGACATGTCTGTTCTGCTTCCCCCACCCCCCCATCAAGGCCCTTTGCTCTCTGCCTGGTCTCAGGCTTGAGCCATTGCTCCAGCAACAGTTTGTTCCCACACCCCAGCTCTCCACTCTAGGGAGGTTCAGTGGTGCATCTGTGCCAGCTGGGATCCAGGCAAGACTTGCTCTCTCGGCTCCTTTAGGTGCTCTCTACCTCTGTAACGGAGGCCAAACACGTTCACTGCTAGCAGAGCCCAGGGCACAAAATAAAAAGGAAAAACAAACCTTTTTCGGCTGGAGTTTTGTTGTCACAGATGGCAGAGCCTGCGTTTCATCTGCCAATAATAAAGCCTGGGCAAGCAGAAGTGCCTGACCTTGAGCTGAGCTCCAAGGTCAGCCGAAACCAGAAGAGCACGGCTACAGAGGAGAGATGCTATCCAGCAGCCAGAAATCAAAACCTCCAGTGATCTGGAAACAATTCTCTTCACACCTCTGCATGTATGAACTGCCCTGTGCTGGTTGATGAACAGCCTTCAGACCCACATTTCTTTGCCCTTAGTTCACTCCATAGCCAATAAAATGGAAGTCCTTTGCGCTCAGCCCTGGCTCCTGACACCTCTATAGCCTCATTCCCATTCTTACCTGGGGAGGAAACTTGCGTTTACCTCCCGTGTCCATGCCAACTTGTATAAAATGTTCTTTTTCCAAAGCTGGCGTCATGGTGTATTGGTCTTACCCACACTGGGTATCGGGCCCATTGTCCTGTGACAAGTAGATATCTAAGACAGCTCCCCAGCTCAGTCTAGCTGCCCTTTGTCCCTAGGGGGTCTACAAGGTGACAAACACACCAAGTTCAGACAAGTGGGTACTAGACAAGTGTGGTGTGTCAAAACACACCCAGGCGAATATGGACACTGCAGCAGCTCCAGCAAATCATTCTACCCTCATCACCATGACCCCTCAAGCACCACCCTGTCTCCATCACACGCCATCCTGGAAAATGTTCACATTTCTCCTAGAAAGCAGGTGTGTAAAAGAAAATCAGAGCTGAGCGTGCCAAGCAGAGGGAAAAGCTGCACAAGTGTGACAACTAACTGAACCCCATCAGCGGATTATTCACTTGACTTGGAGCTATCTGAGCATTTCTGATCCTGCAAACTGATCTGGGCAAAGAGGCCTGTCTGTGTCTTCTGAAGCCTACTTATTTCCGATGGGAGACCTTGATAAAGACCCCAGTCGCATGCTACCAAGATACCAACACACCAAGGGTGATTTGGGGAGACTTTCCAGATGGCATGCGAGTAGACAGGGCCAAGGAGCACAAGGGTTCTCAGTGTCTGATCAGCAGGAAAGGAGGGCAGGAGAGAGGCAGGGTGGGTGTGAGGGAGGGCATGCTGCCGAGGGAAGCTACAGTAACCAGAAATCCATGATATTAATGTCTTCTCTGTCAAATTTTTCCTTGCAAATGTTTTGATTTTGAAAAAAGTGCATGTAAATTAGCTCTTTTAAACTGACCTATTGAAACGGTAACTAGACAGTGAAAAGTAGAGTGTGACAAAGGTCATTAAACACATAACATTTTGCTACTTTGACTTTGAAAGATGGTACATTTCATACATTCTTCTTGGAGGAAGGAGAACAGCCACCATCAATGAAGGACCTGGAGGAGGGGTGGAAGAGGCTGCTGGCTGCACCTTCTCCTTTGCATGCTGATAGAAGCTTGGGTTTCATGGTAGAGAGAAGATGAGACTCAACAGGGAAGAGTTTGGCTCGGCTAGAAAAAAGAATGCTACGGGGCTTAGCAACAAGGGAGTCCCACAATGCTTGGAACTGAGAGAAACTGTTAGGAGTGGTTTTGGCAGCAGATTGAAGAGAAAAGAAAGTTTAAAGTGCATGCAACAAAGGTTTTTGTATGTTTGGGCTTCACTGCTGGATGAACAGCCAGGGGATGTCAGGGGACATGTCAGGGGAAAACATAAACTAGGATAATGTGCATGCAGTCCTGTGTCTCCTCTTGACATAAGTGTTAGGCTGGGTCCCTGTCACCCCAAGTCTAGGGCGCTGTGATAAGGGGATGAGGTGGCATTTTAGGGTAAGAGATAACTAAAAAGTCTGGCTTTGATTGTCTCTTGAGAAGAGAAAGCAACGATTCTGGGGCGGTGGCCAAGTGTTCAACCAATTGTGAGGAGGTAGATCTTTCCTCTGACTTTTTTGGGTGGCAAAACCACTGCCATAAAGTAGCAGAGGTGAAGGTCCCATCACATCAGCACATGGCATCTGTGAGACATTATTTTCCTACAAGTTGGTGCATAGAATCTGGCTGAGGATATAGGTCATTTTAGCTACTTTTCCTAAACAGCCTCATCTCCACCAAAAGCCAGGGAAGTGGGGGGCAGAGTCCTAATTGTGAAAGCAAAAACAATTCCTCAGCTGTCTTCGCGATGCTTCCCCATTGGTTGCTTTTACAGGAAACAGGGAATCTCACACACAGGCTGACCCACTGCACTGGGTATGCTGCAATCTTATTTCCAGTGAAGACCGGCCAGTGTCTCAGGAGCTGGCCCAAGAGCTTTCCCTCCCACGGCCATCACTTGTCACAACAGGTTGACATGCGGTGACACTGGTCAGATAAAAGGTTTCTGCAGGAACTGGCCATCGTGACCCCCAGAGCATTCCTGTTCACACCTGGCCAATTCTAAAGGATGGGTTCACTGGGCCATCAATGCTCCCTTGCCAGCAGGGAGTAAAGATGGTGACAGCCCCTGGATAAGCCCCCCAAAGCCTGGAGCGCCCAGCAGGGGGGATTGGTAAGGCTTTTGCCCCATCCACCAGTGGATGGTTGCTGCACGAGGCAGCCATCTGCAGCCCGAATTGGCCGGGGCATGTTCCCCAGCCCCCCACCCCAGGGGAGGGTACATGCCCAGCCATCTGAGCTCCCCCCACGCAGGGAAGTACTGGTGCGGGGTGGGGGAAGTGTGTGGGGATGAGGGAATACCTATTCCATTTCACTGTTACTCCAGCAAATCTTCAGGAGGAGGAAGAGTAAACATAACACAAACCCCATCATAGAACGGGTGAGGGACCGGGTAAAAATCCAGCCCACAAGTCTGAGCTAGACACAGCAGATGGACAATTGAGAGAACCAGTGCATGCGAGACAGGAGAAACAACTATGGAAACACGATGTCACAAAGTGCACCTATACGCTCACTGGGTCTGGAAGACCCAAGACCTCATTTTGGAGATGCCTTCTAGGAGAGCAAGGTGCCCCTCTCCATACTATTGGAGAGGAGAGGAAGGCCAAAGACTGGGGGCATCAGCCCTCCAACAAAACCTGCAAACTGAAGCAGAGGAGATGATCTACAATGGCCATTCACAGTTGCCTGTACCCATAGAGAAACTTCTTCACTGACACTAGCAGGGGGTGATACCCCCTAAATCTGATGTCAGAACAACAGGATAAAGCAGCAAAACAACAGAGATGGGAATGGAGAAGACAGCCTCCAAAAAGAAAGCATGGACAGGCCACAAATAAATATAGACTGGCCACCCAACGCAAACTTAAGACTGAAAACCTACCATCAAGGCTTGCCTGGTTCCAACAATACATTCCATCACCCAGTGAAATAACGCTGCCACAGGAAAGAAAGGGACTAATGGACTTAGCACAGCCTAGCAAACAACGAAGAGTGGGGTTTGAGAGAATGGAGGGGACACCAGAGGCCAGTGGGTGGGGGAGGGATCCCCAAAACCATTTATTGATGTTGTGATTTAAAGAATAAAAATAAATAAAAATTTAAAAAAGGGATAAGTGCAAGCTGCTCTCTTTGTTTAAGGTTTAGCATTTACCCTTGTAGAATATGTAGATGTGCAAGGAGACCAGGGCTATCTATCTATCTATCTATCTATCTATCTATCTATCTATCTATCTATCTATCTATCTATCTATCTATCTATCTATCTATCTATCTATCTATCTATCTATCTATCTATCTATCTATCTATCTATCTATCTATCTATCTATCTATCTATCTATCTATCTATCTATCTATCTATCTATCTATCTATCTATCTATCTAT
>PVHY01014352.1:0-29821 GCA_004024945.1 Uropsilus gracilis
TTCTTTCTTTCTTTCTTTCTTTCTTTCTTTCTTTCTTTCTTTCTTTCTACTCAGCACTGGCATAGGCAAAGGAATCAACAGTAGCCACAGCACAATAGTGAGAATAAAATCCTGCAAAAAAGGGGGCAAATAACAAGCCCCAGACTCACTACCAAACAAAACCACTCTCAGTAAAAGCAGGCTCAGGGGAACAAGAAAAAGCAATATAAATCCAGTAAACTTAAGGAAACGATAAAAGCCACACCTGCCTACTACCCCCTTCAACTCTAAAACAATGGATCTGTCACAACAGCCAAACAAAAACAAGGAATAAAAAATAAATAAAAAAGTCAGTTATAATAAAACTTTTGATTCATTGGTAATTAAATATAAGAGCAGAGAACAAGGATTTCTCTGAAAAATGGATTTCTTTTTTTAAAAAAAGGGGGGGGGGGGATAAATCAATAATCCCAGTACTCACTACCACTCCTAGCTATAATCATGTCCAGGTACACATTTTCAGAAAAAAAACAGAACAAGTTGGTTCAAATTAGCCTAAGAGAGAGGAACAAATTAGCCTAAGAGAGAGAAATAACAGAGGTAGAAGCAAGCACATTCTACAACTGAAGCCACATCTGCCAATCACCATCTCTGTTTGCCAATAACAGAGTCCCTCAAAACAGCCAACAGAAACAAGGAAGTCAATCACTACAGGACCAAAGGTACAAAGACAGAATTAATCACAATCTGGTAAAGGACATGCCAATGAATACAATAGTGTCCCAATATGTAGAACGAATCTGAAAGCAAAGCATAGAAAGGAGGAAACACTTTAATACTCAAAGAACCCCTGCAGGAAGCAATATATCACCAAAGGAAATACAGAATCCAACAAGGATGGCATAGAAGAAATGTCATACCTGAAAGTCAATTCAAATTCAGCATGACAAAGGCATTACACAATTTAAGAGATCAAACTCATCATCACAGAAGCACTCAATGAGTTAAGAAGCAGAGAAAAAAAAATCAAATCATTAAGAGTAACATAGTCGAACAAAAGAACAAGACTGAATCCCTAAAAAGAAACTGAAATAGATGCAGGACTTAAGAGGAGCAAGGAGGAACTCAAAAATGTAGGAAAACCACGAAAACAGACTAGAGAAAATAGAGGAATAAATTCAAGGATACTGAAATAAACATAGCAAAGAAAGAAAAAAGGAGAAAAAAACAAAGGAAGAAAACAAAAGAAAAACACAGATCTATCAGATTCTTTAAAGAAAGAAAATGTAAGAGTAACTGGAATCTCAGAAGAAGAGAACTGAAAGGCTGTTTAAGGAAATAATGGAGGAAACTTCCCAAACCTGAAACAGGAAATAAAAACAGACCCAGCCAGAAGGACAACAAACTACCTTAATGAAAGAAAAACCACAGCAAGACACATCATCATAAAACATCCAAGAGTCCAAGATAAGGAAAAAATAATGAAACTGACCAGTGAAAGGAAATAGCTAACATACAAAGAAATACATATTAGGTTGACTTCAGACTTTTCTGAAGAGACATTCCAGGCAAAACTGCACTACAAAAAATGCCACCCAAGAATATGCTACTTTCCTTTGTGAAGAAAAAATTAAAAACCTTTCAGACAAACAAAGTCTCCAGAAATTTGCTACCACTAAAACCCCACTCCAAGAAATCATATAAGAAGCCTCAAGATCAAAACCACCTGAAAAATAAATAGAAAAAAAACAAAGGAAGTAAATTGGATCTTCAAAATTACCATCAAAATACCAACAACAGAATCTCAAGTCTCAATAAGTGCCCTAAATGTTAACAGACTAAATTTATCAATCAAAACACAAAATAGCAGACTGGATTGAAAAAAAAAAACAAAAGGAACCCAACATCCTGCTACCTTCAGGAAACACCTTTGAAGAAATGTCATATCTTTTCAAAATATAAGTACAGACTGAGTAAAGGGCTGAAGAATAAGCCTTCAAACAAATGGCCCCCAAAAGAAGGTAGGGGTAACGATTCTTAGATAAAACATATTCAAATTTTGAAAAGTGACAAAGGACAAAGAAGGTCACTACCTAATAATAAAGGGATTAATGCACCAGAAAGAAATTACAATTATTAACATATACTTGCCAAATGAGGAAGCACCACAATTCATAAGACAACTAGTAGCAGACCTGAAAGTGAACATTGGAGAAAATGCATTGTGATAGGAGGGTTTAACACTTCACTTTCACCAAAGAATAGATCAACAAAACTACACAAACTACACAAAGACACAAAAGCTATAAAGGTAGATCTAGACCAAATGAACCTAATAGATATCTATAGGACAATGCACCCCCAGGGAAAAGAATAAACTTTCTTTTCAAATGTACATGGATCTTTCCCCATAATCGATCATATATTAGGCCATAAGGCAAATATGAATAGATACACAAAGATTAAAATAATAGCAACTTTTCCCTCTGATTATAATGGCATAAAACTAGAAGTCAATAATGAAAAGAAAAGAAGGAGGGTGTACACTATGTACATACTAAACAACAGGCTACTGGGTAAATGAGGAAATCAAACAGGAAATTAAAGCTTAGATGAAAACAAATGATAAAGATGACACAACATTCCAAAATGTATGGGACTGAGCAAAAACAGTATAGGAGGAAAGTTTATAGCAATACACACTCATACCAGAAAGCAAGAAACAATCCAAAGAAATAACCTAATCTCCCAACTTGAGAAATTAGAAACAGAAAGACAAAAACAATCAAAACCAAGCAGAATAAAAGAAATAATAAAAATTAAAACAGAAAGAAAGGAAATAGAAACCAAAAGACATGATCCAGAAAAACAAATAAAACTAAATGCTGGTTCTTCGAAAAACTAGATAAAATTGATAAACCTTTAGCAATGCTCACAAAGAAGAGAGAAAACTCAAACAGGATCATAAACAAAACAAAACAAAAAGAGAAATTAAGGTGATACCGCAGAAATCCAAAATATAACTAGATACTACTATGAACATCTATACACAAGCAAATACAACAACCTGGATGAGATGGACAAATTCTTAAAATGATAAAGACACCCCAAACTGAAGAAATAGAAAACCTAACCTGGTCTAACACAAGCAGGGAAACCGGAGAAGTTTTCAGAATTCTTAAAAACAAGAACCTGTGACCAAACGGTTTCACAAATGAATTCTACCAAACATTCAAAGATGAAATAGTTACACTACTACTAAACTTTTTTCCTAAAATTTGAGAAAGAAGGAAAATTACTAAATGCATTCTATGAAGCAAACATTACACTAATATCAACACCGAACAGATAGTGCAAAGACAGAAATCTATAGGACAATCTTCCTAATGAACACAGATGCAAAATTCTAAACAAAATCCTGGCAAATAGAATCCAACAATTCATAAAAAAGATTATCCACCATGACCAAGAAGGATTCATCCAAGGGGCACAGAAATGGTTCAACATCTGAAAATCAATCAGCATAATCCATCACATCAACAAGAAGAAAACCAAAAACCATATGATTGTGCTGATATACAGAAAACAAAAACATTTCTTAAAGTTTGGCATCCATTCATGATGAAAGCACTTGAAAAAATTAATAAAAGAAACATCTCAACATAATAAGAGCCACTTATGACAAATCCACAGCAAGAATCATCCATAATGGGGAAAAACTGAAATCATTTCAATTAAGATCTGGAACCAAGAAAGAATATCAACTCTCACTACAACTTTCAGCACAGTACTGGAAGTTCTGGCTAGTTTAATAAGGTAAAAGAAAGAAATAAAAATAATACAAATAGGAAAAAAGAAATAAATCTATCATTATATGCAGGTGATATGATAATTTATGTAGAACCAAAAAAAAAATCCACAAGAATGCTAATTGAAATAATAAATCAGTTTGTTAAAGTAGCCAGATACAAAACCAACACACAAAAATCAGTGACCTTCTTATATGCAAAAAATCAGGAGAAGAAATAAAAAACAAAACAAAAGAAAAACAATCCATTTACTATAGCATCAAAGAAAATTAAATACCTGGGAATAAACCTAACAAAAGAAGTAAAAGATCTATACAAAGAAAACTATAAAACATTCATAAAAGAAACACAAAACATTAAAAATGGAAAGATATTTACTGCTTGTGGATTTGGAAGAATTAACATGATCAAAATGGCCATCTTACCAAAAGAAATATACAGATTCAATGCAATTCCAATAAATTATTCAATAATTTAAAAAGATAGAACAAAGATAGAACAAAAATTACTGAAATTCATATGGAACAATTAAAGACCCCAGATATACAAAATCATTCTGACCAAAAGAGTAGAGAATGGAGGTATAACAATCTCTGACTTCAAATTATACTACAAAGTAATAATAATTAAAACGGCATGCTACTGGAGAAACACAGACTATCAGACCAATGGAACAAAATTGAGTGCCCAGATAAAACCACACATGTACAGTCAACTAATTTTTGATAGAGTCAAAAACATACATTGGAACAAGGATAGCCTCTTCAACAAATTGTGCTGGGAAAACTGTACCACTACTTGCAAAAAAAAAAAAAAAAAAAAAAAAAAAAAAAAAAAAAAAAAAAAAAAAAAAAAAAAAAAAAAAAAAAAAAAAAAAAAAAAAAAAAAAAAAAAAAAAAGAACCAGAACAATTCCCTCACACCATGTACAAAAATTAACTCAAAATGGATAAAAGACTTGGATATAATACCTGAAACCATGCAAAACATAAAGGAAAGTTTGGGCACAATACTCCAAGACATGCTTCAGAAACCCCTTTGAGGACACATCTACAGATGCTTAAAAAATGAAGGAAAACATAAACAACTGAGACTACATCAAATTTAAAAACTCTGCACAACAAAAGAGACAATACAAAACAAAAGAAACCCAGTAGAATGGGAGAAAATTTTTGCCCTCCATACAAGTGACCAAGTGACAAAAATCGGATAGCAAAGAACTCACACAATTTATCAAAAAAAAAAAAAAGAAAAATTCCACTCAAAATATGGGAGAACAAAAGATTCTTCTGCAAAGAGGAAATGCAAATGTTTATAAGCATGTGAAAAAATGATCAACATCACAACTAATCAGGGAAAATTCAAAATCACACTGAGGCACCATCTTACATTATCATTGCTAGTGATAAAACAAAATGCATACAGCTACTTTGGAAGAGAGTTTGGCATATATATATATATATTACATACACACATCTGCATACATATATAATAAATATACTAGATATATAATTATTGTATTTATTTATTTATTTTTGTCAAACCACACATAATTTTGCCATATGATCCACCATCAATAGATTTTCTTGGTATTTGTGCAAAATAATTGAAAGATGTCCCTTAAAAAACTGCATATGGATGTTTATAGTAGCTTTATTTATCATTATAAGGATATTTGAAGCAACTAAAATATTTTTCAGCAAGTGAATGTATAAACTGTGGAAACTTCAGACAACGGGATATTATTTTTCAGCATTAAAGGAAATGAATTATCGAGCTCTGAGAATACATAAAGGAGTCATGTATGCATATTATTAAGTGAAAGAGACCAATCTGAAAGGACTATCTATGGCATGGGCCACTGCATGACATTCTGGAAAAGGCAAAAATGTGGAGATAATGAAAAGATCAGGGATTTCCGGGTTTAGAAAGGGAAAAGAAAAATAAATATACTCAGCACATAATATATTTACTGCAGTGAAAATACTCTGTATGATACCGTAATAATTCATAAACATCATACATTTGTTCAAATTTGTAAATTGCACAGTATCAAGGATAAAATGATGTGAACCCTGGACCTAATTGATGTGCCGAAGGTCTCTGGTCTCTGAATTCTGGTCTTGTTCAGACAGACCTCTGGCGATTAGTGGCTTCCACAGCCGACATTTTTGCTGCAAATGCTCTTTCTCCGTGAGACGGTCAAGTTATTCTATCTCGCGCCTGTGTTCCCGAACCATTTGACTTTTTGATAGGTGATGTCCGCATTCGCTTTTCCTTAGGTATTTTTCATGTATCCTGCTCTCAGTGCCAGTTGACCAATTGTGTTTCTAACTCGCATCCTTCCTATCAACTCCTTGTTGTACGTCAGCCTTCTTTTATTATGTTGCCCGTTAATGTTACTGGCCCTTGGTATGATGATAGAGCTTTACAAATTCTCCAGGAGATTGCTGGCTACTTGCGCAGACCTTGGCACTTCTTGGGTATGCTTGTTGCCGATATTGCTTCCCTGATCACATTGATTGCTGCTTCTACTACGGCAGCTGTTTCCTTGTCTAAGTCTGTCCATACTGCTCATTATGTTAATACTTTGTCTAAAAATGTTTCTCGTACATTGGGCACTCAAGAAGCTATTGATCAAAAATGGAAGTTAATCTTAATGCTCTTTTTGACACTGTTAATTCCTTAGGTTCTGAGCTTCAAGGACTTAGATTTAGATTGAACTTAAATTGTCATGCATCTTATCAGTGGATTTGTGTTACACCTAAGCTGTATAATAGCAGCCTTCAGCTTGGGACCGAGTCCAACGGCATCTTGCTGGAATTTGGCATAATGTTAACACTTCTCTAGATATTTTGCAATTACACAAAGAAATTTCCTCCCTTCAACAAGCTGTACCTTTAGACACTGACACTGCTGATTTTGCCTCGTCATTTGTCTCTGCTATGTTCTCTCATGTGCCTTCCTTAACTAGTTGGAATCATATTCTCATTGCTCTGGCCACAGGAGGCGTGTTCCTTCTGCTCCTGCTTTTCGGCGTTCCCTGCTGTCTCAAGCAAGCTTTTAGCTTGAGACATTCAGGTAATCCGCCTTGCACTGCATGAACTCCGCCTCACTACTCGCAAGCCTGGTGCCCCTCCTGCTGATAAATAAAATAAAAAGGGGGAATTGTGGGAGCTGACCTGAAAGGGGGGACCCATGGGGCAAAAGCACCCATGGGCGAAGCTCTCTGCCCCCACAGGAGGGGTGTTTCTGGGAGCTAACCTTCACAGGGGACCTTTAGGGCGCTGCCCCCAGACCCCAGGCAAGGGAGTTGTTGAGGTCATCCTCTGATTTACTAAACAATTCTAAGCAGCCGTGAGGTCAGAGTATTTCCATAAAAAAGTCAAGGCAAATCCTACTTACCTTGGTGGAGTCTCAATGAAGGAATAACAAAAGATTGTTTTGGAATGCTTTTGAGAACCACTATGTTAAAATGTTTAAGTTTCAAAGCAAATCCTATTTACCTTGGTGGAGTCTCAGTGAAGGAATAACAAAGTAAAAGATTGTTTTGGGATGCTTTTGGGAACTATGTTGTTAGTTAAAATGTTTAAGTTACACCTAGGATAAATCTGCAATCTGTTGATATGTTAATTGCATATACTCATAGAATGCTGATGTAATCGCCTAAAACACTATATATATCCACGAAAACCTCAAATAAATCGCAGCAGATTCATCACCCCTTGAGTGTGTGTCTGTTCGCCAATCGCGGGCCCCTGTATCTTTCCTGCCCAGCTGAACTCTGGTCATATGTGGCCTGCGCCCTTGCCCGGCCGGTCCGTAGCACTAATTGATGTCATATGTCAGTGTAAGGTTTCATCCTTGGTAAACCATCCATCCACCACTCTGCTGGGGCTATTGATAAGGGATAATATGCAGTTGTGGGGTTAAGGATTGTTAGAAAAATCTCTTTAAGTTTACCTCCATTGTTCTGTAAACTAAAAATTGCTCTTAAAAATGTCCTTTACAAAATAATACCAAGCATGGGGGATGTAAAATGTTCAACTTCAATTATCTTTAGGTAAATGTGAGTTACGATGATCATGAGCTGTTACTACACATTCAGCAGGGACATTAGAAAGTTGCAGAAAACCAATTTTTGGCAAGAATTGAGAACAAGAGGAGTACTTTCTTACTGCATATAGTAGTAATGTCTAGTGACACTTTGTGAAATGAGGATAAAGTGTATCTCCTGAGAGCCATCTCTGTCTGAGGTATATTCTCAGAAGAAACCTTTACATAATTTATGATGGATATATGTAGTTTTGGAAGGATGTTGTGCTGGATACAGCAAGGTACTGAATACAATTGAGATGTCTATCACCTATGGAATGAAAAATAGGTTTTAGAAACTCATGCAAGAAAAATTTTTTTCAGTATACTGCAAAGAAATGAACCTTAAATATATAGAACATCATCGACACATCACTTTAAAATATGATAAAGAATAAAGAGGACAATATGTATTACACAATATTATTCTTGTGTACTAAGCAAACAAAAATTAATATATGCCATATATTTTACAAATATCCTGGGGAATGAGTTGGTGCTTAAGAAGTTTCAGGAATGAATAAGAGTAGGGATCTGAGAGGAAGATAAACAAAATAGAGACACAGAGAGTGGCCTAGCATCAGATACCTATGGACATAGAATACCACATATTGGAAATTCTAGTCAAATCAATTTTATGTGCCTGAGGATAAAATGAAAACAATATCCTTGTAGAATTAGGTGAATAGGAAACTATTATTCCTTCGATGAAGTGCATGACTGCTCTCATTGATTCATTAATTTCCTTTTTCATTTTTTCCCTTCATTGTCCACACATTGTGAAGAACTTATTTCAAATTGGGTTACCTAAACAATTAGTGACAACACAGCAACAGTATGACAACGCTGAAATAACAAAGGTTCTTCTCCAAGGCTTCTTCTGACTACTGTGTCACATACACATGTTTACCCTCTATTACTATCTGCTTTCCTTCCTCTGAGAAGGAAAAGGAGACATTATCATTGGCAAGATACCAAAGCTGAGCAGAAAAGAAAAATTTGTAAAATAAGGTGTTTCAGTCATTTTTCAAAAATGCCATCATTATCTAAAAGACCACTACTGATTGTTTTTCAACAATGCTCACCTAGTTGTATGGCAGTTTTCCACTTGTCTACAGAATGGAATCAGTGAGCAAAGAGTCAGAGTCCAAGAATGGTAAGAAATGAACAAAATCAGAAGATTAAGGGACCCAAACTAGTAATGATGATTTTTCCACATTGACTGGAAAAAATACTCAGAGAAATAAAACATTATCCACCTGTTATGGTGAGCTAATAGCTAATTTTTATTTATTTACATTATCATCTGTGACAGATTTTCCTTAAAAAATAACGAAGTATAAATAATTAAAAAACAAAAGTTTCAATAACATAGAGATCCCTGTCTACTGAATATTCTGTAATAATGTGTGAGGAATAGGGAATCACAGAAATTGAAGGAGCAGTTGTGAAGCTGTGGTGGGCAGAGTTGAATGTAAATCATCTAACATCAAGAACAGAGCTCTTTCTAATATATTTCAGCTGTGCTTCTAAGTGATTATATATTCCAAAGCAATTTGTAAACTGTAAAATACTAAACAAATGGATGGAATTAGTTTGTTGATACACCAGCTATCCAAAAAGTACTCCTTCACTCCAAATATTGCATTATACATTCAGTTTGGTCACTTGATGGGTGATATATCAAATTCTAATTTATAGTTCAATGTTTTATAAGCAAACACAAAATAGTGGCAAGCTAGACAAATGTTTTGCAAAGTATTTATCTTGACTTAGTTATATTTAATGGAATTCTATGATGGTTTTATTACAGTTATTCCCCAGCAGAAAATATTTTAGGGAAATAGATATATAGATTAACTATCCCTATTTTTACTAGTTGAAGGCAACTTTAAGCCTTTGGTGCTGAGAGTCACATATAGCCAAAGTTTGAAAATACTTATCAGACTTATGACCTGTCACAATTCCCCTTACATCCAGGCTTCCAAGACTGCATAGTTGAATTTATGTTCAATATAGTAATTCTACTAGCTGAGGTATTCAGCATATTTACATCCTTTCCCTATATAATAGTTGAGCCTAACATTCAAATTTAAATGGTCTTTTTAATGCCTTTTATTGTAAACAATTCAAAAACATTTAAAATGAGATATAAGCTAAAGTTTCAACAAACAAAATATAGATAACATATTAGTTAGAAAATTCCCTGGTCCAAACTGATGCTCAGAATAGTTGCAAAAGGAAGATGAATGTAGGACGAGGGAATGGTGTATAAGGAGGAAAAGGAAAAAGGAAGATGCAGGTCTAAAATACAAGGGCACTCATCATACTACTGAGTTTTTATTGACTTTAGTGACTCACTTGAATGTTTAATATATTCCATCCCATTGAACCCTGATATTAAAACATACATGATCATTATATTTACACTCTTCATACTAAAGATGAGGAAATTGTGGAGAATCGGTCCCATAATCACATAATCAGCAAGGGTCAGAGCCAGGGATGACTATAATGCTGTTTGGTTAAAAAGTCCTCTTAAAAATTAAAATTGGTGTTAAAAATATGAAGATAATCACAAATCAGGGAAAATACAGATGGTTTCTTGGAAGGAGATCTGTGACAGAGAAGTTGGGATGTTTTTGTCAGGTGTGAAGTAGAATTGGTAGAGATAGTGATGTAGCACTGGTGGTGGGGAAGTATATGGCATTAAGTGGAAACATGCACACTGAAACATGCACATAGTCCCGAGTGTCATTTTGTTTAGATTTCATTGTATCAGTGATTGAATGAAAATATAGATGTTTCAATATTTTCTTCACATTCAGTCTTTTATTCTGGAATAAGCTTTTTTTTTTAGAGAAAGCATCATAGAATAATCACCAACAGAAATATCCATTAGTAGTAGGAAAACATAAAATCTAAAAACAAACAAACAAAAAAACTGAAGGAAAGTTTTTAACTCTTAACTCCAAACCTGTGTGTCTATAAATCTGAGTGTAGATCTAGTTTTTCTTTTATTTTGGTGGAGAATAATAAACTTTTAATAATGGCAAATTTAATTTAAACATTTTTCAAGTGTCAGATACTGAATTTTGTAAATAATGTGTGGATGCAAAGCTACATGATCTTGACTACAACTACTTGAAGCGGTTTTGGTATTGCTTGGTTAAGGTTAAGGAAGCTATAAATTAGGGATCTATTTGACAAGTGATAGAGATTAGTTAAAAAACACTTAGTATTGAACAAAGTCTTCCTATTCCATAAATGAAAAGGGTTAAAATGGGGAAGAAGGAGTTAACCTTTCAGCAATGAATTAAATAAAATGCCCATTTAATTACAAATGTTGAATGCTCCAGCACTTCATCTGACTACTCCTGTTACCATCTACTTTATATTTGAAAGCATTAAGGGAAGGAATACAAGATGTTGTGACACTCAGATTGTATCATCATTATCTTTTTGTGACATCATATTTGGAGCACAAACATCTTGCTATGAGTAGGAGGTGAAAAGGAAGGGCAAGTAGGGTTAAATTACTTTATACTTCCATTGATGTAAGATTCACATTTCTCAGGAAGCACAAAAAAATCAAGTATAAAAACACTTATAGCAGGTTCACAAAGAGAAACCCAGTAGAAACCGATGGGAAATTGTATGCAACAAGTGAGTACTAAGAAGACAGTGTGAGAAATTAAGCAAGGAGTTAAATATCAAGCATTCAGAAGGAAGTTAATTAACAGTACAGTATCATGCTCCCACCTACCTCCCACTTTTTCTTAACTAAAAAACTGGTTTCTGCAGAAATTTCTGTTTTTCATTCTGATTTATGCATAGAGTTTGTGTTTCTCTATGGGCATCATTAGAACAAATTCATGTAAGATTTATGAATCACAGGGGTCCTGCAATGCAGAATGTGGGATCTTGATCGATATGATCATGTCTGCATGACACCATGCAGTTAGATTGATTAATGAGAAAAAAGGATGCCTTTAAAAGGTTTTTCTGCTTCCTGCTCTCCTAATAAAGTGAATTTGCAATGCATCTCAAGTCATAATCCCTTGAGTTATGCTGCAGTCCCTTGGGAAGAAAAGTGCTGTCTGCGATAGAATGCACTAAGTATGATCAGCAAGTGTGATGACACCATGGTAGAGTTTAACTGCTCTCTGGAGACGACACAGTCGAGTACTTTTGGGAGTGAGGGATGTGGTTAACATGAGGTACTGCTTTATGAGAAGATGCCTAAGAAATTTCTATAATAAGAAATACTGAAAGTACTACAGCACTTTTAGAGGGACAAAATAATTGCCCAATCAGACAGAGAGCTGTCCTAAAAATTGGACTCAGCCACTTTATGTCTTTGTTAAATATGGGTTCTATATATCGAATGTCAAGGCAAATAATTAACCAGTAAATTCAACATATCTATGTCTCTATATGTATCTAAAGTATGTGTGAAATCCATGCCTCATGATCCCTTTCTGTCATTAACCTCTCCTGAAATCATTTAGACATATTTGCCCATGTTTTACATGCTATTTCTGTCAACTAGCAAGAAAAATCATAAAGCATCATCTTTTGCCTTTTCAAATGAACAATGCTCATCCCCTGCTGGGATACATTCCTTATGCACCAGAGCATAGAGCAAGTTTTGAGTGCATTGGTCAGATTTTCCTCTATGTATTCATATTGCACACCATACTTATTGTGATTGTAACCCTAGTTAGTAACATTATTAAGCAAATAGCAATAATCACAAGACAGAGCTGCCAAATAAATGATCAATATATTAATTGTTGCAAAACTTTAGGGCCACTAGGGATTAAAATATGGTATCAGGGAAACCTTGCTGAAGGGCCAGGTAAACTAACACGTGTAAAACAGGCAGAGAATGAATCAGGATGCACACATCAAGAAGCATGAACACTTGATTCAACGTACCATGGTGGTAAAAATAAAGTGTCAACATCTCCCCTTTCTCAGTCCCTCCTTGCTGAACATCTTTAAATGATTAAAAATATAGTCTTACATTTCAGAGAGCTTATCAAAGCAGAGGAAAAGGATAAACAGAATACATGATGAGTCATCTGGTCAGTGTGTTGCTAAGGCAATCTCATCATATGTCTCCTCATACGTAGACTAAGTAAGGGAAGGACATATTGCTTACAAGCAAATGATTGAATCATATCACCTCTCATGAATATGAGTTGGCTTGAGCTGTTCTAACCAATAAATGTCTATAGTTCTGTGAATGTCTTCAGAATTGTTACGTGGATTCAAGTTTCACTAACAAAGCATGATTGATTTTATGCTTGCAACCAACAATTTGGTTTTCTTAACGTACTCATTCTGGTAATGAAGTTTTACAATAGCATCTTTCATTTTCTTCACTAGGTGGGTATTTTCTACACAGATACATTTTTCCAATACCTGTTGAAGCTAAAGATGAAAAAATATTTTCAAAAATAGTCTTACCAGCAGGGACATTCACATATCTAACCATAGTGATTAAACCCACATTCAGTGCTTTCCTCAAAGGTATACATAAATGCTGGTATAAGTTTCATAAACTGAAATACACTGCTGTAAGATTAAAAGAATATCATTGTTAACGATGCCCCTAGTGCACTTATAATTTCCTTCCAAAAGTTATTGGCTGAGGGACATTCCCAAGCCATATGGATATATATTCTCTTGCCATTATTGAAATTCCAACGTGACCAAGAGTTTTCATATATTTTCTATGGGCTGCATTAGGAGTACAAATGTCCTCAGTTTGCCTCTCTTTAAAAATTCACCCTCAGGGAGAACCAATATGGCATGCAAAATGAACTCCCTTCAAAGCCAAAATTTCTTGAGAATAGTTCTGCAGTACATTTAGGTTTATTTTCCATTTAACCTGGATCATTAGGTCTTTTTAAGTTGTCATCATTCAAGACATTTTTACAACTTAGAACTGGGTGACTGCTCCTGGAAAATTCTTGGTCCCACTTTACACCTTAACATGCTAATCATCATCATCAGGATCTCCAAGCAGTAAGAAGAATCAGCTCATGAATTTGGAAACGAAAGAGACTCCAGGGGGTTTTATAACATAACACACTTGCACTGTAAAGGAACTGATTGCAGTATGCCAAAAACTATTCAGATTCTTATTTAAGAATTCCATCAGATAAGTCCTACTATGCATTGCTGCTCAAATCCTGCGTTCTCTGTGAACACACTCATGTGAGTTTCCAAGCCGCAGTACAACCTGTCTTACCTGAGCTGGTAATTCAGTACAATCCAATCAGGCACTGTCTATAACTTTATCATCTGTTTCATATTGGGAATTATTGAGAGTCAGTTTACTTAAAGAATTTTTGTTTGTTTGTTTGTCTTTTGGGGGATTGATGCCCTAAAGTCTAGACCTTAAGTAAAGTTTAAAAATATAAACATCTTGTATGTGATTAACCAGCTAATAAGTGAAATATATATTTAAACATATATGTGTGAATTTATCATGTAATGATGAGAAAAACTAGGTGACTTTAAATCTTTAGGTCTGGATGTTAGAAATATGAGACTTGAAGCTAGTAATTTTTTTTTATATATAGAGAGAAACCCTTAATAGCCATATTATTGACTTTGAGGAATATCAGTTCACTCTAAAATAAAATTTTGAAAATACCCTTGATGTTTTTATACCACTTATTGCCACTTGATAGTCATTGTCAATTTATGTTAACTGTCAGTATCAAAGTCATCATCCATGGCTAGTCTAGCTATTTTGCATCGTGATATTGACTTAGACCTATTGTCATAAGCAATAACTTACAGCAGACCTCTGATACAGTGGTTTTATACTTATTTATACATGAGATATGAAACTTGGATGTTTTTCTTTTCTTATTGTCTTTTTGTCTTATTGTCTTTTACTTCCCACTTCTTTCTAACCTCTTTTCATTTTCTCAAGCCTTTCTCTTTTCTCATTTTTTAGTAGTTATCATTTTCCTTTGAGGAACACTCTGTATCCAGTGACTTACTATCCCCAAGTTATAATTGTTTCTGGAGTTTCTCTCATCTGTTTATCAACTCATTGCCTATTTGGTGATCAATTCTTTTATAATGGTTGGCGTATCTATGTTTGATGAATAAACATGAATTTTTTATCTTGCCCTCAAAGATCTATCATAGTTTGTTCCAAATTAGCTATCAGCTACAGTCGTATTTCTCTTTTAAATATCTCACAAATGGAAAGGTAGGTACTGTGTAAAACTATGTATCTCCTATTCATTGTCATCTCATATCTTCTTTCTGAGTTTTAGCCATATCCCCATAATGACAAGCCAGCCATTCATACATTAAAATCTCAGTTTTACACCATCCTCTCTCATCTCACTTGATGAGATGTATTTCTGTTATGTATATGTATTCCCATCAAATTCATCCTATTTCTCAACTGTGAAATATAGTCTTCACCTTGCAATACTGTTCTCCTGTTTTATCTACTCTATTCCCAATAGACTTTTAAATGACAGACCTTTGACTCTCTTCTCTACACTTTTACTCTGAATCTGGCTTGTTCTACCACCTGACCTGCCTATTTTCTTTTCTTCAAATCTAGTGCAATTAACTTTACTTATCTCATCCACTTCTACCAGTGTTTCCTCTATTGATTACTAATACAATGTAGTCTACTCTAATGTAATCCTAACTTTCCCAGAACTCTAGTTTTCCTGGAACTGCCCTACTTTTTGCATTATATAATCTGTCTCAAGAACTTTCTTACTTCCAGGTAAACAAAGATAATATGTCACCTATTTAACATATGATACTTATGTTTCTTCTATTTAGCTTTGTTTGAAAGTTGCATTGTGTTAAAACATTATATAAGTTTCTGGTATCCATTGCTGATAATCAACATGCATATATATATGACATAAAGTTCACTACTAAAGTGTCCAAATCTATATATTTGGTTTTTAATCACAGGAGACCTTGCTAAGTTCTGATTATTAACTTATATTTGACTTTTCTAGATCAAGCATAATAATCTATTCTTTCCTCTGAGAATATGAATTTAAGGGATTTATCTAAATGCTAGACAATTTTGTGTTCTACAGCAATATCATTTACTTCTTTATTTTTTCCTTTTCTAATAATTTGCACTTTTACTTCTGTGACTATTGTTGCTTTGATGGTTCTTACCCATGCTATATGATATTAGTCATTTTGTTGTCTCTGGTTTTATGCAAATCATAAAACTCTCTCAACTGTAGACATAGCAGTCACTAATCTAATTCTTATTTCCAGAGTTCAGAGTTCCATCTCTGATTTAAAGAGAATTTCTAAACACTCTCTTTTAATTTTTTTTGCTATTAAGGTATATTTGAGACTTCACTCAAAGAACAGATTTTTGATAAATTTGTCAATTTTGATAGGTTTGTGAATTTCAGGTTCTTCATCTCTAAAATCTTTAAAAGAATTCCCTATTGGCTTCTTTAAGAAAACCAAAAAAAGATAGAAAAATGGAAAATTAAATGTCACTTTGTTAGGGGACTGTAGCCCCCAATACTTGTGTTGATGCATTAAAATAGCTAAACCTTGGTGGGTGAAGACTTGGAGAATGGAAGTTAAGCCTTCTCAGGAGAAAAGAGGATTAAAGGGTCAAGGAGGGAATAGAGAAAAATACAGGGAAAGAGACAGAATAGAAGAGTAGAGAACAGAATAGAGGAGGACAGAGAACAGAGAAGGAAGGTGCCCAGAGGAGCAGCAGGTAGGTTGGAGGCCTCAGAGCTGCCGCTGCCATGTGGGACAGCAGGGCAGGGAAGTAAACCAAGCTGTGGGCTTCCATTCTCAGCCCAAGCCAGTGAGGAGTCTGGGGAAGCATGTTAGAGAAACTTGTGAACTGTGTGAGCTGTCTTGGAAACGTGGTACTTGAAAACTTGGTTTAATTTTAAAGCTGCGAAGCTTGAAAGTCTTTTGGAGAACTGAGAAGATTATGCTGTGTTGCTGTTTTCAGCGTGAGACATCTGAAGTGTCTGCTGTGTTGTTGTATCAAGTGAGTTTTGCTGATGCCAGGCTACTTTGGAGTTGGAGTTGAAAGAATCCTGAAGCTGTGCCTTTTGGAGATGAATTGATGCCACCATTCCTCTTTAGATTTGAACCTCCTACTTTCAGAGAAGGATCGACGATGCCATCTTGGCTTCTTCTGGCTTTCAGTGAGTGGAGCTGTCTTTGAAGGAGTGGTAGTGCCATCTTAACTCCTTCACCCAGCTTAAGGTGGGGAAACTACCATTTTGCAGACATACATGGCTGAGGCAGCCATGTGTGGTTTTGGACTAGAGACTGGACTGGTGGGTAAGATTACTAAAGGAGTTCCTTTGTACTCTCAGTGACTCTTGTCTAATTTGTCTTTCAATAGGCAAATTTGTGTCTGCCTCCCTCTTAAGATTTATGTGGTCTTGCACCTGCATGTGCAGGCTGAGAAGAACCAGGGCCAGGTGCTCCCCTTTGTATGTTTGGTTAAACACCCCGTTCTGCCTGTTTCATCACCTGATTTCAACTTTAACACCTGTCATGTTATAAACGTTCAATGAATTATAAATTATTATTAGGAAAACACAAGACAACAGGTATGCCATTAACAAATAGAAAATACACTCAGTTTTTCAGAGATACCAGCTTTATGCCACACACGCTGTGCAGAGATATTCAAGCATTGGGCTGCAGATCACAAGAGAGTCACACTTAAGATAATGGAAACAGAGAGAGAACACTAAGTGATCCATTTCCTTGGTTAGGACAAGTTAAGCCCATTACTCATTAAAGTGAGTCTCTTAAATTCTGTTTATTGCTAGTTTGAAAGAATATATTGTGGTAAAGTTTGCCTTGAAATGTGTGATGATGAAACACAAAAGCAAAATTTCAGAATCTATATCTAAAATCATATCTCACAGGACCAAGACTAGGGTTAAGCTCGTGAGATACTTCACTTAGGTGTGCACTTAAAGGAGATTTCAAAAGAATTGGTAATAATTGTACCAATATTGATACATTTTTAAAAATTAAAATTATTAAAAAATATGGTGAGAAATTATAGAAATATGGTCAGTATTATTAATTTTTCAGTGTCATATATATGTATACTGCACTGAATTCTCAATAAAAACAGAAAATATGAAAATATCTATATATAAAATTATATTTAAAAGATATAATAGTAGACACACGGATGAAAATTATATACATTATGAATTTGGCTGAAAATTTTATATATTTGTTTTTCTAGAAGCAAATATAATAGAAATATTTTGGTAAGCTTTGTGGTGATCATTGTCTCAGAATTAGATAATAACATCACCTCTACACTGAGTAGAAATTAAGATGGTTATAATATTTCCCTGGGATCTATTATAAATGTAAAGTTCCACATATATGATCTTGCTCGATCCTCTCAGCAACTTATTACCAAGGAAACATCAGGGTACTGATAGACATGAAGAAACTGAAGTGCATGGAACTGAAACAACTTTATCAAATGGTATGTGTCTTTACTTATCAAGATTTGTCTTAACTGCTAACCAAATGACAACTCTTCTGCCGCTTTTCATTAGATTGTGCCTTCAAGTAGAAAATTCAGTGGAATTGAAGATGTCTGGCTTTCTCCTACTCCTCTTCTTCCTTTCTTTCCCTGCTTTTCCTCTTCCTGTTCTCCCACCCCTTTCTTCACACTATAGTCCTTTGTAACTAGACTTCCAGATGACCCGTGTAACATATATTTTGAAATTCTGAATACTTTGTCCTATAACTAAGCAGTTTTATAGAAAATATTTTGCATTTCTTTCTAGTATCCCCTGATAAGCAAGAAATTGATTATTAATCTTCTTTCTTTATGTTTCATATATTTAATGCATTGGTGGAATAGGTAGACTCATGTTTTGTTTGAGAAATACATGAGTTAATGATTCAGTCATTCAATATTTATATGATTATTCTATACAAGGTTATTTGGATATTGAAAAAAGTTATTTTTTATCTTATCACAAAACTCTAAATAGATAATTAAACTGTTTTGTGCATATTAGAGAGCAGGGCTCAATGTATTTAGTTTGCCAAAAAAGGTTTGACTTATTTACTGGGATGAATCTCACCATGAACAGCAATTGTCAGCAGGATTGCCAACTAACTGAAAGTATATGCCCTTCGCACCCTGTCACTATGCGATCATGACATAACCACTTTCAGAGAAATGACTTATCATACGAAGTGAATGAAAGTTTCAGGATCCCAGGATATCATTTTGCAAATTGTGTTCTATAGTGCTACAACTATTCTCTATAAATGACTCAGAGGTTTGACTTGTCTTTGGTGAATGACAGATTGCTGCCTTAGGGCAATTTACTCAAAAATGATAACATTGAAATGGAGAGGGTGGACAGCTAGAAAATAAATGATCATGGAATAAATGGCAGTGATGGGAACTTTGGCCAATCTTTTGTAGGAGAGGTCAGCAAAAAATATACAAAAGAATTGGAATATTCTAAAATAAGCATTGGATGGAATCCTCTAAAAGAAATGAAAAAACATACTTTTCATAGATTTTCTTATCTTTGGACTATGTCACAAAGGTTCTCTGTACTTAGAACTAGCTAAAAAATTGAAAATAAGTTAATGCATTTAATTTTAATGCATTTCCCCATAACCATGTTTGGTTGGCTTTGTTTTTCTTATTATTTGCCAGTTTTATTCATATAGCCACAAGAACCAAATCACCATATTTTCCAACACACATTAGGTACTTAAATAATCTTTAAAATGAATTATATATAAGAACTATATATTAGAAAACTATATATTAGACAATTATATATTAGAACTATATATTAGAAATGAACTATATATTAGAAAAGGATCTATTGCTAACTCCTATTCAGGTTATTATATGATTAACTTACATCATAACAAGGGAGCCAAGACTACATCTCTGTCCTGGGTAATATTTTCAAACTTGACTCATGATTTTGTTACGTCTGACACTTTATCAACTTTTTTTTTTTTTTTTCATTTACCTCATACAAAGCTCCTCACACTTGCTCCATGATACATTACGATGGACTCTTTGAAATAAAGTTAGCAGTTAGTAGAGGAAAAGGAAATAAAGATGTGTTTTCTCATACTTGGTCTTCAAGTGAATACTGATGGGTTTAGAAATTGGATGATAACACTCACATAAATTACCATTTTTACTATGTATGCCTTGATCTCAAGCTTATTACTAAGGTTTGGTAATCATCTTTGAAAATATAATATAGTCCTTGGTGAAAAATAAAATGTGAGTTTCCTAATCATCAGGTTGAAAGAAAAAATAAACTACTCAAGTTTTTGAGGAAGGCTAATGGTAAAGGTAAAGGGGGAATTACAAAAATCTCAAACAAATTGATTCAGAAGTTGATACTTGAGTGAGGAGAGCCGTTGATTATATAGAATTGTTTGACTCTGTCTAATGCTTAAGCCAAGGCAAGCAAGATGGAAAACTCTGACATGGGAGCAATAAAGAACCCTTGAAGTAAGTTTTGGAGCAGTGGAGAGCTACAGATCTAAATGACAGGAAAGGATACTCAAGAACAAAATGGTAGACATGTATTATTTCAACCAATATTGATTTATATCATTGCTCTGTTTTCATCTTGAGGAACAATCAGGATAATTAGCAGAACTTTAAGTTCTTTGCTGATGCTCTATTATTTTCCACTGTCAAAACTGGTTTGTACACACAGGCAGGGCAGGACTCTATATAGATAAAGTCTCTAGTAGTTTGAATTAAGTACAGTAACACAGATAACAGAGAAAGTGAAGAGAGATGGGACAGTGGGCGTAGGAGTGCAGACCTTATGATATACTTGCAATTATTGAGATAAATTTTTGTATATTAAATGCAAAACTGTTTTTTCAAAACTAGGGCATTTTCTTCATGTTCTTTTAATATCCTTCCAGGGATTTACAAACTTAAAAAATTAATTCCATGTATGATGTATTCAATATGGAATTAAGCATTTAATTGTATTATATATGGTAAATTCAACACCAGCTCACATGTTCTATGTTGTGGGCCTACAAGCAGGTATGATGTCAGGCATATGGAACTGAAAAATCATGTGTCATGGTAAACACACAACTGGTATCTAGTATTAAAGGTCTCTAGCATTAAGAATAATTTTATTTTTTAAAATATGTTTAAACTACATCGTATCTATAAAAATTGACTTTCATAAACCTGCCAGCACTTTGAAAAAATATTAATCTGAAATAGTGACTAATAAATTTATTTTTATATTAAACATTTAATAGTGTATTTAATGGTATATTTTAGGTATGTATATTCTAAAATTATTTATATTTAATAAACATTTAAATATATATTTTTGTATATATTTAATAGTATATTCAACAGCATGTTTTGGAATTAATGAAACTATGCTTTATTATGCCTCCTGTAAATTCTATAACGACAGTTAAAATATGAAGAAAAATGTTGTTTTCTGAAAAATTTTCACTAAAGTTTTCTAAAAAACAAAGTGGGAAGCGGTGATTATTCTCTAAAACACAAATTTTATATATCTTCCTTGATGTTTTTCTAATTGTAACATACAATCTTCCTTATAATCTCCCTTGACTCTTATTCTCCAACCTAAATTCAACAATTTTTTCTTCTTTTTCCTCTGTTCTTTTCTGATCTACCACCATCTCCTGGATATTGTTGGTTTTTAACTTCCAATGTAGATCAATTTAGACAAGGAACCCAATGAAATAAAGAGGATGGAAAAAGTGTAATTCCCTATGCCTCACTCTGTTTTCACAGTGGAGTGATCATCTGAGACTTTTTTAAGCTATTACATACACAAAGAATGTGAGCTAGAACCACTCTCCTGCATTTCCCTATCCCACATTCCTTATTCCAAGACTGAACACAGAAAATAACCACCTAAAATATGGCAATCACTTAAAACCATTCTCAACACAAGGTAGTTAAACTATACTGATCCTGGCTACACTCAATAAAAGCTATCAGACAGCAAACTAAAGATAATACTTTATGCCCTTTCTAAACAATAAAATAATCACATAAACAAAGATGCTCTTACCCTTTTTATTCTTCTACTAGTGGAAATACAGTTATACATCTTAGAAAACAATCTGTGGTATCTTAATGAACTATGTCATGGATTATAGAGCTTTTATAAAAATTTGCATCTGTGGGTATCATCGATCCAATACCAACACAGGTGCATATGTGTAAATTAGGCTGAGTCTGCTGCAATTTCCTGTTACTCCTTCCTTCAGCAACACTCACATTCAAGCTCCATTCCCATAGCTCGGTGCACCTCACTTCCGAGCATTTTTTAAATCTACCTACCTGAGTCAGGACACAAGATAACAGACCCACACAATTTCTTTACTCAATACCTGGATGAACCTGCTGTTTGAGTGATTCCATGTGACCTCCTTTTTACTGAAGCCCATGAAGTTCTGTGTTTCCATAGCATCAGCATCATCTGGGAACTTATTGGAAACCCAAACTCTCAGAATCCCCACCTGCATGTATGGAATCAAATTCTGCATTTTAACAAGATTCCTGAGGGTTCATGTGTACATTAAAAAGTTTGAGAAATACTGTTCTTCAGGCTAGAGGTAGATAATGATTTCAGATATCTGCCAGGCTGATTTGTCTATTCAAATACCTATGTAAGACATGAAGGCAGTGGGAATTTGAAAATAAAATTAGAGTAATGGTGAGTGAAAAATATATTTTATAAATGCTCTATCTAAAATGGTAAGAAAATCACTCATTTCTCATTGGACTTCACACAGAAAAATGGAAACTAAAGGTATCAGCTCTTCTGAATTTCATGAAAATGTAATAATTGCTTTTATTTACTTACATATCAGCACCTAATTATATATTTGGCATTGTTTCTGCCTAACAAATACTTCTACATGATTCATATAAATTGTGTGCTTCTTGTTTACAACCAATGTTTCAAAGGCTATTTTCACATTAAAAGAAGACATTTAAAGAAAGCTAACATTATGGTGGATGTTTCATTAGTATTTTGGATTAATTTTATTCAATTTATTAAGGAATGAAGATCCTAAATATAATTGTGAAAAGTTACAAACTTATCTATAAGAATCTTTTTGACCTCACTTAGTATAGTAGATCAAAATTCACTTCATTTGAAATTAAAATAATAGCTAAGTTAAGTTGAATGAAGAAAAGCTGTTATAACGATGGAAGTAGGAAGCAGACAAGAGATATGGAGAACTTTCCAGGAAAGAAAAAGTGAATAAAAGCCTCAGTCAGAAAGAAATTAAGTGCATTTGAAGACCTGATGACTTAAGCATAGATAAAATAATGACACAAAATGGTTAAATCCACAAGATTCACCTTGTATTCTTAGCATCCCCGCCTTTTTCCCATGTTTAATAAATGAGAGCAGAACAATAAATGCTAAACAGCTTTAGCATGTAATGTGACTGAGGAATTAACTCTACAACCATACCTTAAGTGATAACATTTTATTGACCAACAGACCTTACTCCTCTCATGAATGGGAACATTTAATGAATTCTGAATAGGCATCTGGAACACTAAAGTCTTCTCTAAAAGTTTGATTCTAAGTGTGGCCTTGCTTTGAAGGTTAGAGAACTCCTTTCCCTTAAATTATCAGACAAAGTTCGATTTTTCATTAAGATTGTCACCAACACATGGTTTTTGCTGGACACCAAAGTGGCAATAGTTAAAAGTACTAGTAAGTTTTTCCTGATAGCTATTACATGTCTTCTGGTGCCAGAACATTAATCATTGGCTACTATTACTTCTCTTGTAAAATACATGATAATACGCCTACAGTTCTTTATTGACTATATTGTCACAAAATATTAACACCCTTTTTCTTAGACTAATTGAAAACAAATATTTTTTAAAAATTACAATTTTCTTTAGAACTTGAAACCACATGAAAAGGAAATATCTTAGAACCTTATTACTCAAAATGTAGTCCATTGGTTTTCCCCAGGAAACATTCAGAATCTCCACATGTAATGAATCAGAATGTGCATTTTATAAACATCTTGAGGAAATCTGACATTCATATTAAAGTTTGATATGCACTACCCCAAAGGTTTTACAGTTGTCTCAGATACACTCCCCCTCAAAACTGAAATTGCTAAGTTCGGAACTATTTACTTAATCTTATTTATAAATACCTCGTGTTGCCTTCCAAGGATGATTATGATGGGATTCTTTATAAGCTGACCTATTTTAGTCTGTACCATCAAGTGATCTGCAAAAAGAAGCATTGTGTTGGTTCTTAGTGTCTGTCTGTTCCTCTCAAATAATTTAGAAGCATTGCTGCTTGACAGATTCTTAGCTACTCTTAACTGGGTATTATTTTCACATTTCTACTGACCCTTTTTCATATTAATTAACTTGTCTAGTTTATTATAAGCTTCCCTTCTCCATCAGTTCTAGGACTTCTTTCAGTTTTTTTTTAATCTCAGATTTTTTAAAGGTTGTTGAGTGATGAAAGAATAAAAGAAAAAGAACTAAAACTATGATCACTTAAAATGTGAAACAAGGTCAAACAAGATTTTGAAAAATAGGAATTCGTTGCATACATTAAGATACATTATCTGCTGAGATAAAATGATAAAAATTATGTAATATTTTCTTTACACTACTTAGAGTAGTGCGGCTAATTAGTCATGTATTCATATTCGTATACATGCACATACAAGTAAGTATTTTGGAAAAATTAAGTAAGTACTTTGGAAAAAATCTAAAACCTGAAGACATCTATAAATATTATACAAATTTTCTCTTCTTATTAGATTTTGTGATTGATTATGAAATTAGTGTCTTTAAGACAATAAAATTAATTACTCTGTATATTGCTCTATATTACATATGCACACACATGAACAAATATGCACTGTAATAAACAAAAACTATAACCGCTACCTTATTTTGCAGTTTATATCTATATGAAACTCTGCCTCATAATTGTTTAAAGAGCAGTTATCCAGCAGTATATTTCTTTTGGTGATGAATTCTAATGTCCTGTAGAGTGCTGAAAGGTAGAGATTGATTATAACCTCTGTTTACCTCTTAGATCAGTGATAAATCACTCTCCTTTGGCCTCCAAAAGGCTATAATGCTGGCTACTGCTTATTTACCCTGGAGGGCACTGCTGAGCCTAAAATTATTTGCAATTGTTGGAAAGTTAGGCACCTCATTTTAGGAAAGAAAGGAACCTTTTAAAAACTTTATAATATGTATACATTATATGTGCACCAGTAAATTTTTTCTTTAGCCTCTGAGAATTGTTCCTGTAGAGCGGAGTGTTGAAGTGCAGATTTCAATGCATCACTCCTCTGCTTAAAAACTTCTAAATTATGACCAATTACCTGCTGAATAATGTCTAAATGTCAGTTATCTGCCCCAATCATTCAACTATAATACTTTTATAAATGGTATTTGATCACATCACCTCAGTGCTCTACCTCCATGCTAAAAAAAGGCTCATGAAACAATAGAAAGTTAAAAACTAATGGTTTAATTTTGTGATTGTATAAAAAATGACATGCACTGGCTTAAAAAAATCAATGTACAATATACTTGCTCTCTTTTTCATGAAAATATGGCAAAATCTGCTAGAAATAGGGAAGGAAAGATATAATTGTCCTTAGAGCTTATGTTTAATAAACCTTTTCTTACCAGATACTACAAACATGTATGTTTTATTTGTGTATTTATGTGTATACTTAATTTGAAATTATAGGACTGTCTAAATATAATACACAGTTACCTCATAGTAATCTTGAGTGGTAAATGTAGAATTAATTCAGCAAAGGAAGTCATGAATTCCATGATGTAGTTTTTGTTTCACCAGGAAACTTCAGTGCAGTTCACGAAATTTCGGAGTAAGGCATGTAGCCAGAGACTCCACTGGCCAACTATCAGCTGTGTAAGTGCCCCCCCCCCCCCCCGCCAACCACCAGGCTCCAAATCCATATTTACCTAGATCTTCCATATGAACTAACAACAACTGTTACTCATTTTTCATTTGTCTGTTTTTACAATTGTTCATTTATTTTTTTAAGCACGCTCTTTGAAAGTCTATGTTGGGTACAATGGTGAAAAATGAAACACATATAACTGGACCTCTGAATACTCACTGTGCTGTAGAGAAATTTTACATAAGCAAGAATTTAAAAGAAAAGCATAGAATTGTAAGGAATGTTATTTTACTAAGAGTGTCCTGAGGAGAAAACAGAGGTGTTGAGGCAGTCTACCAGGGTCCTCTTCCAAATCTGCTGTGATGTAAAAGTTTGTGGAAGTCTCTGTAACTCCACTGCCTACTTTATATAATACTGATAGCAGTAGCACTTCTTTTGTTGTTTGGGGATTGTGTTAGATAAAATATGCAAAGTCCTTAAAAGAATGCCTAAACTAAAAGTGCTCAATATATGTATTAAAGTCTTAAAGAAATTTGTATCCATTTAGGATTAAGAAACTCAAATTATCACCCACATGTGATAATAAATTTTAATAATTAAAATATTTTACTCCAGTTGTAAAAGATAATGAAACGTTCCCTCCTACATATTATAGTTCTAGAATGACTAACTTTGCTCAAATCCAGATTCAGCTACTGGTTGGTCCATGGATTTTCACCTATTTCGTGTATGACTAACTTTTAAAATTAATAGGCTAGATAGATGTATTTAATTTAATAGATGTGTTTAATGATAAATCAGTCCATAATATTGCACATTTGTTGACACTGACCATCTAGTCTGTCATGTAATCATTTTGATACTGAGTAAGGATATGTGCCACAGTTTGCCAGTGATGATCCAGTTCACTGGTATTGTTGGCACCTGGCAGGTTAATTCAGGTCTCCAATATACTTAGTAGGGATTCTAGAGAAACATGGCTGTAGGAAGTTGCAGGAACTAAGTGTGGAGCAAATTTTGTTGCCAGTGAGAGGGGACAAGACTTTATTAAAATTCATTTACCAGCTTCCTAAACCAGAGAAAAGCCTTTATTCTTTAATCTGATGCAAAATGGGCATGGCATAAAACATTATTAAACCATAAGCTCCACACAAAAGTTACCTTACTCACTTAGAGACCTGTCTCTTTCTTCCCCCAGGGCCTTTTTTGTCCCAAATTACAGAAAGGAAAAAACATTTCATTTCTTAGAGCTGCCCCTTTGTTTCTCTCAGGATTCTTTCCTGCCTACGGCCTTTCACAACCCAAAACCAGACCAAACTTTCAAAGTGATCAAACTGTTTTTTACAAAATAAACAAATAAACTCTGGTTACCTCACCAAATGTACTAAACAGTAAGCATGTAAAACCCTGTTTACTTCATCACATGTACTATAAAATAAAGATGTAAAACCCAGTTATCCCATCACATGTCGAAAACTGTCGTTTAGTTCCTGGTCACCTCACCACATATCCAGTCAATCTGAGTTCACCACATGATCCAAAAACAGATCATTCTTTTCTTCTCGTATCTGTTCCAGCTTCCTCTAAACACATGGTCCAAGATATGGCATTCCTCTTCTCCTTTGAGTTTGTCTCAACTTCAGGCAGTAGGAAAACTCCAAGGTTAAACAGGAACCAACACCAAGTTCATCTTCTCAAGACTTGCTCATGGCCTCTCCAAAGACATTTTAATGAAACTAGACATAAAAAGCTCTAACACAAAATTCAAATTCCCAAATTCTTTAGACACCTTTCGGACACACCGTCAGCTTACATATGCTGAGGATCATGCACTCAACTGCTCCAGACCATTGACTGTTTGCAGCAAACCTCCTGGTCTCTCTGCTTTCCTGTCTTGCTGCAGCCCAACACTACTCCCCAAGACCAGCCCCATGGCTGCCACAGAATGACAGGTCTCTCACCACCCCAGGCTGAAGCCTGCAAGCTCTTCCTTTCTGCTTTGGCCATTGCCTCAACAATGGCCAGGCCTTCATGCTCCCTCCAAAATGGCCAATCCCTATTTCCTCACATAGGTCTCTTTTCCTTGTCCCTTCTCCTTTCAGGACCAGAGCCCTGTCAAACCCCACACACCACAAAGCCTGGATTTTCACCCTCTTGTATCCTCCCAAAAGAAAATTATCATTCCTGATAAAGGGTCCATCAGTCACATCATGGCATGATTAATCTAAACTTTGTTCACCTGAACCCTGAAACAATAAAGTCAGAAAGTCAAATCTTCATAATATTACCAAGCCCTTCTTAAAATTTACAATACTAAAGCAAAAGAGAAGTGGCATCTATTTCCCAGCTGCATTTTTCTTTTCCAATGTTACTACCAAGGCATCATACATCAAGGATGCTAATGGTGGATGCCACATTAACAGCTGATTCAAAACCCACTATCCCTGTAACAAATTTACTGTTTATATGACATCTATAGATATAACCAGAAATAAAACTGTGATTTCTAGGAATTGGGTATGTTTCCTTAGTATCAAAATATTCTTTTTGTATTTGCTCCACTGTTTCTTGATACTTGTTAAAAAAATTTCACTTCATAGTATGAGATGATGTTAAAATGTCAGTTCTTCTGGAAGAGTGAATGTACTGTGAACTACATCTCTTTTAAGTTGTAAATTACTTATTTTTAGATATTTTTCTGAAACAAGATTTCAAAAGAGTGAGGGGAAAAGGATATAAAGGAGGTATTACCTAACTGCAGAGAGTTGGAGAGCACTCAAAATAACAAAGAAACTGCTATTGTAATTCACCCAAGAGAAAAAGTTAGATTTGAGTAAAATCTAGGCTGCTGGATACAATTCCAGAGCTAGAGAGGCAGTAGATTATATGAATGGGATCAAGAAACTCAGTTAAAAAAAGAACTGGAAACTTGCAAAAGACTGTAAGATAGAGTAGCTGTTATTTGCCAGAATCTGGTTAATTTAAAACAAGTGCTTAATCAGGCTCTAAACAAGAAGAAATGCATTTGACAACTCATCTTGGATTCCAACACTGTTATGTAAATATCAGAGTCACCTAGATTTTGGAAATCTGAGCCCAGATGGAGCAAATTTGTCAAGGTCATGTGAAACTGGAAAGTCAGTTTAGAAACTGGTTAGAAGAGGTAATTCCCAAATTTTATATGCATGTGAACCACCTTGGGAGCTGTTTTGAAAAGTGGTTCTTAAACTTACCTATACGTTATTATCATCTGTGAAGCATTTATAAAATTTCAATGCCTAGGTCACACTCGATTCTCCTGTGGTGGGATTCCGTCATCACTATTCTCAGAACTCTTTATGTGATTCCACTACATAGCCTAGCATGACAGCCACTATTTTAAAATAAAATACCAGAGATTTTAATTCAGAAAAACTGAAAGGCTAAGGACCTTGTTTTTAAAATGCATAGAAGATATATCTCATATAGATGGTTGAAGTGATACATTTAGAAAAATCTTAAATAAATATAAAAATAACCCAACAACAAACAACAACAAAAACAAACAAATAAAAAACATGGTATGATTTCAGGAGGGATATTTTGGAAATAATCTTACACAGGTTACTTAAACCTGTATGGTCCTACTGCACATTTTTGAATGACATTATTTTCAAGAAAGGAAACATATATCCTAGGAGGACGTTTATAACTTGTCAAAAGCAATGCTCTCTTGCCTGCATGGTCCTTGATCATACTTGGTGAGCATATGCTTTCTCTAATGCAGTTCAGTTACTGTTCATATCAAAAGTGCTGCTTTTTTGAGAACATCTTATATTAGAATGACATATTTCTTAGACCTAATGCTATAGTTAATGAATTAATATCAATGAATTCTTATCAGTTAAAGTCATAGTAAGCAGATTTTATTAGTTTTTTTTAACATATGATTTATTT
>PVHY01014353.1:0-14763 GCA_004024945.1 Uropsilus gracilis
GAGGGAGGGAGGGAGGGGAGAGGGAAAAGAGGAAGAGGGAAGAGAGGGGAGAAGGAAAGGCTAAATAGAAAAGCAGTCAAGAAAAAAATGAAAGAATTAATGGTTTGAACAGACATTGTGTGAAAGATTTCACTTACAAGGAGCTTGTTTTTAAGGAGATACTCAAACGAAAGCAAAATCTCATGCAAAAGAGAAAGTTTTCTGTCTGTAAAATCACACTTGGGACTTTAGGGGAGAAAATGAGTTATAAGTAAACCCTCTATTTCTATTATTTACAAAGCTTCATGCATAAAGTTAGAGAAACTAGACACACATCCTGTGCATTCTAGAGCCTTCTCTTTATAGGTTATTGAGTTAGTTCATTGAAGAAAAAGGGAACTATGGACCTTGAGTCAGAAGCCTTGCATGATCACTGAGCTGCAACTGGTGTATGCCCTCAACTAATAACAATAAATGGATTTTAACCAAATCTGTTCTCCTTGCTTCTCTGTCAGTAAAACTTAATTTCTTTGTTCTTAAACCCTAGCTCAAAAACTTATATATACTTCTTCCTCTGACACCTCAGAGTCTCATGCCCAGAGAGGTCTCCCCACAGCCCTTTTTCCTTGATCTTTGGTTTATCAATAACCTTGACTTCTTGCCTGTACTTACCAGTTTTGGTGACATTGTGCTTTCAATATTGAGCAGAGAGTGTGAAGAGCCTTTTTCTGGACTTGGTACCAAGTCCTCCAATTCCTCCTTCTGATTGCTAGTATATTCTAAAGCAGTAGACAGAGCTAATTTGCTTCCAACTCATCTACCTGTGTTCCAGGAGGCTGGGTTCATACTGAGGAATTCCCAGATCCATTCTTTTGTCTAGTGATACTATTGTGCTCATATTATTTTTATAAGAAAACAAACAACCAAAAAAAAAAATCCCTTACATTTTTGTACTATTTATTACGGTTTTGAAACAAACAAAAAAAGATACCCTAAAAATAAATAAATAAGTAAATAAAAAATAAATGTCTAGGCTCAGTAGCAGCACAAAATGGTGCCTTGGAAGGATTTAGCTCCCTCTTCATCTTCCCAAACTATTTCAAGTTCATGCTCAATCTGAAGAAAAATGTATGTGTATTCAAAAATGCAATTTTATGCAAAATCTTCCAGACCTACCCTTGCAATCAGATTATCATCTCAATTTCTCTATACCAGTTCTGCAGTGGCCAGACCACAGAACCCTCCTCACCAGGTGCAGAACCAAAGAGTTCCATCTATGGGAACTAGGAGGGCAGGAGGTTGGCACTGGTTTGGGAAAATTAAGGAAGTACAAAGAGATGAAGCTAACTTGTCAACTCACAGCAAACAGAAGCAGTGGTAACAGAAGTGGTTCACAGAAGCAGTGGTAACAATAATTTTGAGCCAGCTGATAAAGCACAACAAGAGCAAATTGCCACTGGGAAGAAGTAATAGGAACATTGGTGGCATCTCGCTCTGGAGAAGTGGATGCACTTGTGACGAGGCCCTTGCTAGCATTTGGAGGTTCAGAGAACAGGAACAAAATCCCTAAGGAAATGATGACAAGCATTATTCAACATCCCATAGCTCCTGTTCAGGAGACCTCCCAAAGCTAAGCACCATTCTCAACACAACCTAATTCAACACTCACCAAGATGTTCTTCCATGCCACATCACTCTTGGTTTAGAAACTAGATCATATTTGGTCTGACGTGAAGCAAACAATAGTTTGAAAACTCAAATAGAGACAGATAATGATGTATAACCTATACTTTATGATGCATGTTCTAATAAGTTCTCATGTAATGAAACATATTTGTAAAAAGTGAAAATATTCAAATTAACCATGCATGAGAAAAAGTTGAGAATTTAGTATAGAATTCAGTGCATTCAATTTAGCACATAGAGAATAAGATGATGTAATCTAATGCCAAGTCTGTCCATGTGTTTTTATTGATTTAGCATATTAACAAACTGGGAAAGGTTTTTAATTTGACTTATGTATTTTTATTTCACTAGGTTTATAGAAAGGATACAAAAATGGTAACACATCTTTTGCAAAAACTTCGTAAAATAGTTCCTTTACTGAGAACATTATACAATAATGTGACAAAGTATTATTTCTCAAATTTGACTCAAAAATTACATTCAGTAAAAGCAGGTATTCCCACTCTATGTTAGTTACCTGATGTTAAAAATTTTACAATATGTGACCCCCTCATTCATATTGACTGCCTGTATTATAAATATTTAAACCAAACCACACTTGGATATCTCAAGAAACTTTCCAGTAGGATTATAATTATGTATACAGAAGCTTGATCTAGATAAACACAATTCATCAACTTAACTATGGTTAAGAGACCTGTCTCAGAGGCTAAATCCAAGAGGATGGTGGGAGATGGGCAGGGGAGCCAAGGAAAAATTGATAAAGAAACTATGTAAAACATATCCTTTTTCCCCTATTTTGAACTATATTTGAAGAAGCATGTTAGCTATACAAAGATACAAAGTCTCTTTCAGAGGGGACTGTGCCCCCTTTATGACCTAAAGGGGTTAAGAGATGAAAAAGTAACTTGTTCCTTGTGTTGCAGTTTAGCTTCTCTTAAATTTTCTATTAGAAAATGTTCAAACATGCTCAGTATCCACCAGGTTGGCAGTGTTGTTGATGAATTTGAATCTCATGCTGATAAATCTACAATGTTAGAAAACTCCTCAGAAACATGTTGGCTTGCAGGTCTCAGAGTAAGGCATGTTTAAATCAAGGACGTTTCCATCATTCAGGGACTTTCAAACCTCTATGTTTGGACTCACTAGATGTCACTGTTGGGAATACATCTGAGTTAGACTGAACTAGTTGAAGAGGAAAGAATGGGAACAACTTTAGTGTCAAAAAAAGATGAATGGATCAAGAGGCTGTATAGTCACACAAAGGAATACTACTCAAGGATCAAAAAAGTTAGATTCATGTCATTTGTGGTAATAGGAATGGAGTTGGAAGAGATTGTGCTAAGTAAAATAACCTAGAAGGACAAAAAATTATCACGCCACTTGAATTTGGAATATAGAGAAATCAAACAAAGTGTAAGATAAAGTCAAAGTAATCCTTGAAAACTGACCATAGAACGTAAAGACCCAGAAAGGAAAGGGTGGAAACTAAGGGTAAAAGAGCACAATGAACTGTGGTGGGAGACTATGGATGATTCAGTGGTGGGTAAAGTATAAAGACCACATAGTAAGGGGAAGATACTATATTTCCAAAATACTAACAAAGATATGAACCAACAGCACTTCAATAAAATTTTTGAAAAAAAAAAAAAAGAATACCATGTGACAACAAAAATAATGATTGGTATATGCATAGTGAGGCCAGTGTACACCTTGGACTACCAGAACACCCAAAAATTAAGAGACAGGCATGGAACCTTCAAATATAACATGACCCTTTAGACACTTTCATTTTGGACTTCTAGTCTTCACAACTGTGAAAAAATAAATTTCCATTTTTTAATCACTCAGATTGTGGTACTTTGTTATGGTAACCAATATTTCTAGACCAAGTTACCTGCTCATTAATGTCCCACATCTCATCATTTCTGTCCATGCTCTGCTTGTTCAGCAGTGCCCAAACTTCCTCACTGTCTGGATTACTGATAAATGCTCTTTTCAACAGCTACTACTAATTTTTCCCAAGAAGTTCCAGTTACTTTTTCCACTTCTGGCTCGCTCCAAAGAGTTCCAGAGGTTTCTGAAATATTTGGAAAACCAGAGGTTTCTTTTTTCAAAAGGAAAAAAAGAGCTCTCTCATCTTAAACCTCTCTCCCAGAATGACCTTAAAAGGCTTAAAATTATAGGTTATTATGGGTAACTAAAAAACTCATATTTGAAGACTAGTTTGGGGAATTTCCCTTCTGGGGATAGGACTAGGAAAAGGAGACAAGAGACATTCTTGCTTTAGGTTGGCTTAACTGCTGTCTTTTAGGTTTACCCCAGAAAAACACAGTATATGGCTTTATCAACCGAGAACTAGGGAAATCAGGAACATTTTCTCAAATTAAAACCACTGGCCTAGCTGTTGACTCAGAGTGTAGACTACAGTTTTCTCCCCATATACATCTACTATAAATGAATTCTTTTATATACTCTAGATAAGTGTAATTATTAGTTAGAGTGTGGAATTGGCTCTTCAAAGATTCCTTACAACTATAAAATCTAATTGATCTACAACTGTGTGGTGAAATCCTTAACCATCGTCTTATTTAATTTAGAGCAGTAAACGTGTCTGTTCTCCAACATTGGTGCAGTGTTGATTCATGAATCTGATTACTCTTCAGATTTCCACTTTGCTTTTAATTAGAAGGGACTTCAGCTTCCACACATTGTTATGTATGCTGGTGGTGTTTTCTCCCAGTCATTGTCAGCATGAATGGAAATCATGTAACCCTTTAGTCTCCAGAAAATGAGTAATATGTTTTGGGATTTGGTTTCAATCCTGACTACTCCTTTCTTTAATTAAATAAGTTGAAGACATTGAATGGGAGATGTGAGAGGTCACACCAAAGTTGTTCTCCTATATAAAGAATTTGGGGGTGAACTAGAAAACCAGAGAATTTAGGAGGGAGTGTATGAATAGTCACACTGCAATCATAGTAGTAAAGTATTTGAGTTAACACGCATATCACTCCTCTTCACAAAAATGTCCTTAAAATTAAGCCTAAATTAGCTGACTCGTCTAGAAAAACCCCAATTTCTAGGATATGGCAACTTACTAGCAAAATTATAGTCACATGCTATATGTGGTTATTTAAACATTAAACTGGTTCTCATTAGATGAAATTAAAAATTCCTCTCTTTGTCCTTATAGCCACACTGAATGATCAATACTCCCCTTTGTCTAGTGTACTGGTTAGCACAGATACCGGCTATATCCAGAAAAGACTGAAACTCCAACAAGGATTCATAAAGGGCTCACCCTTGCATCAGCATATGTTAACATTCTTTAATTAAAATAATAATAAAATTATATTCTCAGTATTTTAATAATGAGTAGATCACATTCTATTTCTAATTTTTTTAAATGGAAACAACTCTATTTATGAGAATTTTCAACTTAAATGTGTTTTTCTCTAATACTTTTCTATGACTTTAGAAACTAAATGTCCAAGACCATTGTAAAGACAGTTGGTCTTGGCATTTCATTAGATAGCAAAGTTGAGTCTACTTTGTATTAGAATATATAGGTGATTTGGTGTTTATATGTAAGCTATTCAGAATATATGATGAAGTACCATGAAGTTAGTAGATTTTTAAGAATACCATTTCTTAATGTTTAAAATTTCAACCTTGTTTGAATTTAAGAGATTTAAAGAAAAAAACATGAACTCATGTATGCAGAAAAATTTTATGACTCTCATCAAATAAAACACTTTTATTTATATAGTTGACATCAGGCACCATTCCAACTTGCATTGACTATAAGTTTTACTTTGCAGTTCACCATATTTTGAACTTGATGATAGTCATACTAGCAATATTCTAGTGACAGACATTTCCAAGTTAGTTTCAAGTCTGTGAATCAGTAGCAATACTATTTCTATGCTGTTAACTGTATTCATAAAATCTTCTTTAAAATATATCAATTTTTCATATAGAAGTGGGTAGAAAATAATGTTGTGACTGTCAAAAGTAAGACAGCAATACCAGTGATTTGTGGTTGCCCTCATTTAAACCCTGACATTTCTGTTAAGTAAAACTATACCCAGACACCACTTCCCAGTATATGTTCCATTGGAGAGTGTGGATGACTCAGAGAAATTCACTACTTTTCTGGTAAAAAGCATATGTTTTCTGGACACTGAGTCAGTAGTGTTCTTATTCCTACGTGACATAACACATTTCATCTGAGTCACTGAGAGGTTGATGAGCATCAACACAGACTAAAATTAGACTAAAGATTTATATAAACATGTTGTTCTATTCATGTTTCTCCTCACAGAAATATGCTCTGTAAAACAACACAATCTTTAATGAGCATTTAACGGGAGTCATGAGAACTGAGCCACTCATATTTAAAGATAGTGTGAAACATAAGGACCTTAATTTGTATTTAGGCATGAGCAAATAGACTGAGAGGGGACCAAGAACAGAGAATAGTTGAGCAAGCAAAACTATTTCAACTTGACAAATACTAAATGAGCAACTATTGCATATGGGGTATGTTACATTATTTACATTAAAAGGTTGAGGGTTGGAAATGGGATAGTAGAGGTAAAGGTTGAGATAAAAGGATAATATTAATTTTCATCACATGTATTCAAATTAAATTTTTTTAATATAAGCTGTTCTTTCTACTAAACATGGGAAAGTATACACTATCACTATGTAGTAAATGAATGCCATTTATCTAAATTAATTAAGCTTTTCTCTGTAACCTTTTCCTATAAAGAAAGGTGGCTGGTACCTACTCTTCAAAGAAATCACAGATGTGTTAAATAGAAAAGTCACATCAAGCCAATGTGACTTTTTTTATAATGTCAATGTGGAAGGCCTACTAGTATTTTTGCTGAGCTAATATTCATAGTGGTTATCTACATGGGTACTTTTTATTAATTAATGTATATACCATTAAAAGTTTTTCTCATATGTAAGAAATTTGAACATAGAAAAGAAACACTTAGCAGAAATATCCAATAGAATTATTTCATCTTAAATCTAAAATATCAAATTATAAATATCAAATTTCCTTATTTAAAGAAAGCAAAGTGCATTTTGAGTGCTTTAGTTTAACATGTCTATTTTTTAATCATTTTAGTAATGAACATCATTAGTATGAAAGCACATATCTCTTCAAATTATTGTATTTTCATTCTTTGTATAAATACATGAGTAGAATTGCTAGATCATATGGTCATCTATTTTTATTACTTTTGGAAAACTCCATAATATTTTCCACATGGAGTTGATCAGTCTACATTCCTAGCATTTATGCACAAGATTTCCTTTTTCTCCAGATACTCACCAACACTTGTTGTTTCTGGTTTAGGATATTCTCACAGATGTGAGATAGCATCTCATTATGGTTTGATTTGTATTTACCTGATGATGAGTGATGATAAGAATTTTTTCATATGCCTTTTGACCATCTGTATGTCTTCTCTGGACAAGCATCAATTTAGTTCTTCTGCCCTATTTTTTGATTTTTTGTTATTATTGAGTTGTGTGAGTTATTTTAGAATTTGAGTATCAGCCCCCTTTCAGGCATGTAGTGTGCAAATATTTGTTCCCATTCAGTTAGGTATCTTTTAGTTTCGATCAAAGTTTCTCGTCTTATTGAAATAACACTGCATTATAACATATATTTCAGTTGTTCATTGTTGACTATTAGCATGTGTATATACTGTATTTAGTTCACCACTAAAAGTTCGAAAATATTCTTCACTAATGTCCCCACTTTCCTGATTTACCCACTTCATCACGTGTTCTCTCATCTCTTATAGTACTAATTGGTCTTTTAGCTCAAAAATATATATGAAACTCTTAAAATTTTTTTCCTGTCATCCTTGTACAGAGTGATGGTAATCTTTTCTGTATCATTATATTAATTCCTCCCAATATGGCCTAAGATACCTTTAGTTTAATAAAATATATTTAGAATGCATACCTTTTTTAATGGTAAAACTCCAAGTGTATTTGTAATATAGAAAAAGTATTCGTCAATCTTTTCTGTCCGTTGTTTCCACTGGCATTCACTTTCCTAACTTAATCTACAATGAAATTATATTTTGGTTGATGTTGAGCTTCATATTTTTTATATATCAAAAGTAATTTCTATTCCCTACAACATTCTGGAATTATTTTCTAGTCATGATTTCTCCATCTAAGTTTAAAGATCTTTATAGAAAGAGAAAATTCTCTTATGCATTTGTGCACCCCTAGGCACTTAAAACACTATTAGACACATTACAGAACCTCAAGTAAATATTTCTTGGTTACTGACTCAGTTTTAATCATTTTCATTTCATTTGCTTGGAATTTAATGTGTATCCTTTGACTTGAGATAATATTTCATTTTATTTATTTAAAGTATAACTAGTAAACAAAGTATTATGAAATCATGTCAGGAATTTCACAGATTCTCTCTGTTCTTTATTTGGGAACTTAGTCTGGAACATAACTTTGGCATGCCATGCACATTAAAAATAATACTATTAGACATTGAAGTTTAAAAAAACTGTATAAGGCAAATCCTGCCTTAAAGAAATTAACACCATACCTACTTTGTAAAACACCTATCAAAGAAGTTATTTTGGCATGAGTTGCATGTACATGTTGCTAAATATTGTCCAAAGCACTAATTCATTACATATATTTTTTTAAGTTTTTAATGTTGATTCAAGACCAGAAAACAAAAAGAATTGAGTTCAATAAATTATCATTAAAGTAGAAAAAACAAAGCAGAGAAACAAACTAAAGCCACATATTGGGAGGGGTACAGGAGCAATGGTAGATGGAATAGGCAAGATTCAGGATTAACTCTGCAACTCACCATGTTTACCAGGATATTTTACTATCAACCCTGAAATACATGACCACCATGTTGGTGCGACTCTGCCTAACCCCAGGAGGCACCATGGGCACAGAGGCTGATGGGAATGTTGCCCTGAGTTGTACAACACCAAGACTTTAAATAATCATAAAGAAACCAGACCAGTTCAGATCAACAGGCCTGTATCTGCATAGCAAAACAATAAAGTCATCTGTGATAGTTTCTAATATACCAAGACACAGTTTTTTAACTACCTTATAGCTTTTTTTTAATATTAAAGAGCAAAACTTTTTAGTGTTACCTTAAGTTTAGATGAAAAGTCTCTTCCTATCTTTCTTAGAAGTCTGTGCTAACTAAAAATCATCTCATATTCAAAAAAAGATAACCAAGAAAGAAATAAAAGATCTTGAGAAGAAGAAACGAGAGATTCCTAGAGGCTAGGAAAGAACGAGTAGCTGTAAGAGCTGAAGAATACTGAGGAGGCATTTTCTGTAAAGTACATTCACTCCAGAAAAACATTTCATAGTGTAAGACCGAACAGTATCAGATGGTCCCCAAACCATCTGAGGCTGAGTGCTTAGTCTCAACTAAGAGTTCTGCAGTCTTTGTGAGTCATAAATCTGCAATCCAGTGGAAACTATGTAGTCTGTAGGTCCCACTGGCCATTTCTAAGATGTCAGCAACTGCTCAGGAGAATGGAGAGCAGAGGCTCACTCTTGATCCTGGTGTGATCCTGGAAAAGGACTGAGTCCAAAAAGTAACTGAAATTAAATATGGGGTGTGTTTATAGAGAATCCTAGCCAGGTCTTTGTTGAGATCATTTAAATCAGTCTCTTTTCTCCCTCACCCACATGTAATTGCAAATTTGTATCTGCTTTACTCAAACAGCTTCCCTGGCATTAGTCAAGGTCTAGAGTATAGGAACAATTTCAAGTACCTCACCAACAACATTGTTTCATTTTTCCTTGGGCTAAATGTCAAACTTGTGGCCCTTCAATAAATATCACATGCCCCTTACCTGGTAGTCAACAGTAATGTTACTTCTTATCCCAAAGCAGACCAATTTTCTGCAAAACAATAAAGCAAACTATCATCTCAAGTAAAAAGAACCTATCATTTGACTGACTCATTTTAAAAATAGTGAAAGTTAATCTGATCATACTTATGTATAAATAAACACTGCCTGGATGTAAAGTTCTTGAAAATATCTTGTTTGATTGTCAGGGACAACAAAATGGAGAAAGCTTGAGGGAATTAAGTCTAGTGAAACAAGTTAGAATGGAAAAGACAAATACTGGATGTTTACATAGTGGATGAATCAACAAAGCAAAATACTTATAAAAACTAGTCAACACTATGAAGTGAGACTTCTGAGGTTAAAAGTGAGAGGAGTGGAAGAAAGGGTCAAAGAGGTATAGAAATGGTGATGGGAAAAAACAGACCTCTGGGAATTGGGGGGCCTTCAAAAAATAAAACATATTTTTAAGTCTTAAAAAAAAAGAAAATACTTTTTTTGGTAAATGGAATCCTCTAAAAGAATGACTCAAAGACCATAGCAAGTACCCTCTCTGCAAAGAAAAAAACTGTATTACAGATTTTAATAAGTATCATATGTTAACTACCAACTCATTAAGTAGACTTTCCTCTCCTCTTTTTTTGGTTTTATTGATGTGCTATTGTCAAAATAAGGGAATTAACTAATAAAAAAAATTTCCAGAATAGTTTAGTAATGAGATAAGTGTCAGGTGACACATTTTATTTCATATTTTACTTTATATGTCTTTAGTATTTAATTCCTTAGCCTCGCTAAATGGACTATCTTGCATTTGTTTTTCAGAGGCTCTGTCTTACTTGAAATCACAAATAGCTTCATTTGTGAAAACTACTTCATTTATACTCTATTTCCTGCATCTTTTGCACCCCAAAGGAAAAGATGTTGATGTAAAATAAGCAAATAAACAGTAAGTAGTATAGAAAACTCCCTGATCTGTTAACACAGTATCAGCAACATCTAAATAGAGTATTATACTCAAAATTGGGTTTTATTAAAAAATAATAATTTTAACGTGGAGCATCTAAAAAGGAAAATTTTAAATGACTGAACTAGAGTTTTAGAAGTGAACTCAATGTAGTACATTAGCAAGTTGATATTTAATGACATAAACCAATAACTTATATATGATAATGCAACATTAATAAAAAATAAGCAGTAGAAAGAGAAGAAAAAGTTGTGCCATGTTCCCTTCCTCTATGCTCTAAATCATAATGAAATGCCATAAATATATCAGGTTTTTAAACAGTTGATAAATAGGAGATACAACTTAGCAATATTGTTCTTAGGATTCCTCAGTCAAACACAAGACAAGAACCTGCTACTGATTTTAAGGGATGGATCCTTTCCTGGACCAGGAACATCTTCCTATGTTTTGTAATAAATGTGGTTTGTAAGTAAGAGAGGCAGGAATGGAGAACAGGGGAAGGGAGAGAAAAACAAATAGACATGGAAGGGAGGTAGGAAAGAAATGACTGTCTTGAATGTTTTTAAGTATATACTATTATTGGGAGCCGTGGGAAAGAACAGATGGAAAAGACTGATAACAATCTAAGACAGCTACACAAACTCTCACCACAAATTGGGACTCAGTGAACACGAACTGAATCATTTATTATGGGCTTACTATCTCCTTATATACCTTAGCAAAGGAATGGTTACAATGAAGGAAAAAACCCAGGATCCCATGGTATGTGATATGTGGGGTAGGAAGATAAGGCATTCATTACCTAACAGGAAAAATACCTGAGGGAATAAATACCTTTATCTTTCAGGGACATGTCTCTTCGGTAGGACATTCCTAGGAGGCTAGGGGGCTGCCATCACAGGTAAGAGACTTGCCAGTAACCATCTCTGGTGTGCCAGAAATGGAAGAGAATAGATAAAGGTGTTCCTTTATCTAAGGCATCTCTTTATCTGTTATCAGAGTTCCACATACTTTGTATATTTTACCTCTAAAAATTGTTGAACTTAAGCTTTCCTAGGCAGGCTCACTTACTCTTCACCACTACTACCCACTACATCATTCAGTCTTAATTCCCCTCTGGATTTCTCAGTTACCGAGATGGATTGGTGCACATCACATACAGCATTCTTGTGCTTAGATCATGCTTTTTGCTTAGTGTCCCTTTCCATCCCCTTCCCAAAAATCTATCCCATTGTACTATACATTTTCTCTTCACTATGCTATTGATACAGGGTAGTGTCAGTTAAAAATTGTATGGGTGCCCATATGCCCTGGTGGTTGGTGTCTGAAAGAACCATGAGAAAAAGTGGGAAACAGGAAGAGAAGGCATAAAAAAGGGAGAAGCAAGGAGAGAAAGAAGGCAGAGATGAAAATGGTGGACTAATAGAACAGGCCCACGTGGCCTGGCCAGGGAAAGTCCCATGGATGGGTGAGCTGGTGGTGGCCAGGAGTCATAGTGGGAGAGTGGCTGGCAGAGACATAGGTGGTGTAGAGTCAGATGCCAGAATGGCAGGTCAGGGGTGACCAGGGGCTGCTGAGAGCAGGCCTGGTAAATGTGGCCAGATGCCGCTGAAGGCAGGCCTGGTAAAAAAAAGTACATGTAGCTGCAGCATGGTGACCTATTTGGAAAGCTGGTTTGCATCAGCATCTTTTGGAAAAGTCTGAAGAGCCTTGGAGAAGTGGAGGAACTCGGAACCTTGGAGAGAGAAGCAAAGAGCAAAGACTCTGGAGAAGGACTGGACTTTGCAGGGTGCCTCAGGTTTGGAGGGGCATCATCTTGGACATGTGTTTGGGACTTTTGGACTAAACGGTACTTGGGGTGAAATAACTGGCCACTTGTGGCATTAAGCACTTTTGGTTTTTTCTGATTACTGGTTAGTGGCCTTCTGCCCTTTGTGACTTGATTTTTCTATGAAACTCATAAGGTCTGGAACAGGTCATAGTACCTGTTCCCAACAGCTGGACTTTATGGAGGGCTAGGACCACCCACAACTTACTTAATTTTGTGCCCTAGGTGCCTAACCTCACGCACCATGGCTACTTCATTATTGTTTGAATTTATATTTAAGTTCCACAGCTTGAAATTCTGCAATTTCTTTTATGATAGACCTCAGATGCCTCATCACTGAGTAACTAAAGGTCTGTTTTCCAATCTCTTTTCTCCTTCCTGCATGTGATCCAGACTCATTTTTAATATGCTCCATTGCAACACCTGGATCCTCCTGCACTGTAGCACATTGATGGGTTATGTGTCTTTACCCAATAATTTGAACAAAATCTTAGGTCATAATAGAGAGTTTATTTGTACCTCCTCATTGTTAGAGTAGCTGCTAGTCCATCACATAATATTTTCAGCTATACACCTTTCCTTATGGCTTTGGGATTTCCTGTGGAAATTCTAGACCTCTCATTAACCCAGTGTGTTGACTTTTTTAAATTAACATTTGTTAATTATAGCCCTTGGATGTCAAAAGGTGAATCTGGATTAATGAAAGTCTAAATCGAAACTAACCTTAGAAATCAGACTGTAGCATTGAAGCAATCTTCAACTCTCCACTGAGGGGAGGGTGGGGAGCAAAAGGGTGGGAGGAGAGGCTCAGTGCTCTGTGATAGATTATGAGTGTTTTCGTGGTGGTGCAGTATGATAGCATAATTTGAAGAGGTGTGAATGCATACCCCTAAATAGGAAATTGTATTGTAAATCAGTGTTACCTCAACAAAATTCAACTTAAGTTTTTTAAAAAATATCTCAAGGGAAGTTGAGATGGAGAAATTTATTACTCATAGGTCCTGGAAGAGATACAGGGCATAACAGAATAGGTCCCTCAAGGAAGTCAGGGTAAGAATATGCAGGGCTAGATAGGACTGGGTTATATGTCTTTCTTAGGGTTTGTAGGTAGCATGTCTTAAAGTTCCTGGACTAAGAATGAACTGGGCAATTCAGATCAAAAAGTGCCATATTTTATTAAGCTTTGTGGGGGTCTTTTATAAGGATGCACAAAGATACTCTGGGAGGTTAGGAAGACTTTGAGCACAAAGGCCACGGTGAGAAATGTCATATGAACAAGATATATTTACTTGTAACCTTAGACTGTTCCTTTTGTGTACACTTCCTGGGGGTGTTTCTCTCAGTTTAGGTCCCTTTATTTGTACCAGCCAAACAAAGCTGACACCACAGCAGAAATATCAAGTAATTTACCTAAACTCTTGACCACTAGACTCTCTTCTTGTCTTTTAAAAGTGTATTAGACTATTAGATCTCTAGTAATACACCCTAAAAGACCCTTAGAACATTTTAGTCTCTTCCTGATAAAACATATATTGATTTTACAATCAGAAGTTGTCTTTGACTTGTATCTTATCGCATTTTTTTGGTTGGGAGCAGGTTTCATTTGGTAATTCTATGCTCTGCTTCTGCATAGCTCTAATTTTATGCTCTGCTTCTGCATTACTGAATAAATTGTTGAATGCATACATTCATTATAGATTCCCATAATTCTGGGGAAATCTTGACCTAAAGGCCATCATAAAATTTTTTCCAATACTTAAAAAAAATCAATATAGATGATAATAATCAAATTCCAATTCTTAAAGTATGATCTGGTTAGGCAGCAGCAGCAGTACCAGGGGACTAGTTAGATATGCAAATTATGTGACTCTAATCAGTGTATACCCTCAGAAAGTCTGGAACTGGAGCCCAGAAAGTTGATTTTCACAAGATCTCCAGTTATTCTAATACATACTGAAATCTGAGAACAAATACCCTAATTTATCAAAGCATTCATTCCATTGTTGGTCCTTTGATTCCTTACCCTTGTTGTGTTTCTTTATAACAAGGATCAACAAATTCTATTTCCAATTTATTCCATCTGTAAGTGCAAAATGGTTTTTCTTTCTCTTGCTAATTTGTGTTTAATGAGATCACATTGGTTTATATTATTGTTTATGGTTTAGGTATAGATCCCCCACCCAAGTGATGTTACCACATCACACCCACCCCCAAAGCACCCAAAGTCCATCCCCATTATTCATTGTGTTCCTTCCCCACTTTGTTCTCACACTTCTTCCTACCCCCCCCCCACACTAGTAGCCACACTTACAGTCAGGTTTCTAGAGTTTATCTTTAGGTACCCCTTACATATGCAATGTGGAGAAACTGAAAATTCACATAAAGTCAAACTAAGAGCAAGGTGGTCTTTAGAA